>QUOP01000172.1:0-51878 GCA_003675405.1 Hericium coralloides | reverse complement strand
CCACGCGCAACAAGCTCCATGCGAGCAGTTCGATTCGCCCGAGAAAGCGGCCTAGCTGCATCGAGGCGTGCGCGTGACTGGGACGAGCGCAGTCCCTGCGCGGTATCCTCAGGTAAAGCGTTCTAACAAGCATCGACATGCGCGAGGCTTGCAATAAACGAGATTGCGCGCGGGAGACTGGTCAGGTCCGGCGCCCGTCCTCGTTATAAGGCCGAATGACAGGAAGCTTACAAGGTATATGCACCAGCCGTCGCGGAGGCGTCAGCTCCGCTGTAAATTCCAAGACTTCATTCGATTCGCGTGCGGTTGACTAATTAAGGGAAAGAAATAGGAGAAAGAATAAAGGAAAGGAGCGCGACCCAGATGATTGAAATTCGAGAGGGAAGGCGATGGAGGTTTTGCAGGAGGAAGCAGAGAGTCAGGAATATCGTCGGTCAGCTGCGGGGAGCGGGGATGGGAAAGGGGGCTTCAGCCATGGAGGGAGGGCACGAGGCTCGCGATAGGTTCGATCAGGGTCAGGCAGTGAGCCGGCGTCTCACCTAGCGGGGCCCGACGAGGAGATGGCGTGTCAAAGACTCGGAGCGTTATATTTGCGCGAGAGAGCGTCGTGGCTTCGCTGGGTACGTACTAGGCTTACAGGAGGGGTACAGTCCGCTAAATAGCACGTTCATGGCCCACAGATTGTATGCCAGCACATGAACGGAACGTCGCTCAGTCGAAGCGATATCGAACCTCCGCACAGAAGCTCCTCCGCGGAAACTACATCTCGGACACGAGAGCCAGTCCCAAGTCAAGGCGGGCCCCGAGCCGTACACCACAAGCCCAGCTGACGTCTGCTCATACTAATGCTCACTGAACCCATCGGAACATGGGAAGTTTATGGAAATTTCCAAAAACCTTGAGCAAAGAGCTCGAGAGCTGCGCCGAAGGCTTTTTACGTGGCCCGAGCTGTCATCACGCGGGTGCGCAAAATGGGTCGGAAGCAGAGTCGTCCTGGCGGCGAGGCAAGTCAACGGCGTGCGAGAAAGGGCCTCTTTCCGTTGCGGAGGTGCATCGAACGGAACATCATGGGATGCAACTCAGGGCATTTTCCGCGCCTCGTTCCCACTGCCCACCCCGCACCGCCCCGGAAAGCCAGTGCTTAATGAGGAACGGGCTCGTTGGGAAAAGACGCGCGAGCGCCTTCGGTCGCAGCAGAAGATCAGCGCGCTGGAATCTGGCGTAAGGCGGAGGGGCAAGCGACTCAAGGGACTCTG
Organism: Hericium coralloides; assembly: GCA_003675405.1. NCBI lineage: Eukaryota > Fungi > Basidiomycota > Agaricomycetes > Russulales > Hericiaceae > Hericium > Hericium coralloides. Next base: position 50,622 of record QUOP01000172.1, on the reverse strand, counting down.
GCTCTTCCAAGGAATAGCAGTAGGCCGCCCGCGTCTGCCTTCACGGGCGAGCGTGCGCGCGGAGAACGAGGAGCTACCTTAAGTCGCGCGTGGACGGGCTCGCAGAATTTCACGGCGAAGACGGGCGTGGCGCTCGGTGCGCACGACTATATGAGGCACGCGGGTTCACGAAGCTGCGATGCAGGAGGTGCTGTGATGCTCAGGGCGCGCAATGATTCATGACCTATTCAGGAAAGCGCGCACTGGGCGCACGGCTCGAGGAATTTGCGTCTGCGAGGCTTCGATTTGGCACCAAGGGCAGGCTCTACAGAGGAGAAACACATGCGGTGTCGCTGAGAGAGGAATGCGCTCGCACAAGGGAACGCGGTGGTCAGCGAGTTGGAGGAAAGATAACAAGGAGGCATGGAGATAGTTGAAAATACTCAATATCGATATGGAGGGAAGCTGGAGAAAGCGGAGAGGAAGCTAGGGAATGCGGGAAGGAAGAGAATAAATGAAGGAAAAAGAGGCGAAAGTCGAGAAACAAACCCGACATGGATAGCGACGAAGAGGATAAGACGATGGACTACGCCCCTGGACAAGGCGGATTTGGGCTTGGCTCCGGCTCGGATTGGACTCGGATCTTTCGGAGGGTTCAAGGCGAGATCAAACAACGGTGGTGCCAAGAGATGTTTAGCCTCCCGTCCACTGCGCCGCTCATAGCCCGCGGGCGCCAGGAAAGGTGAATGCACCGAATGACTTGGCATATATCTTGTGGTTTGGAGACGCGAGTGACATCCATAAGCGTTTGCGACTTCGCAGTGGGAAGCCAGGAGGTACGTGCGTTTTCGTTTAAGTGTCACGTCATTCTCCAATCGAGTTCTCAAGCGAAAAGTAATAGGTTTTGAAAAGGCGCATTTTTTACTCTGCTCCATATGTTGTGTCGGGTTGATTTGTCCTATGTCGGTACCGCGCCTATTCTGTTTTCCGCATATGCGACGAGAGACACGCGTGTTGCAGTTGTGTTGCTGTACAAATGGATCTATATGTCTTGTTTGCCTGCTGCTGCCGCAGCCGATCAATAGGTCGCCCAGCAAGGAACCATTGCGAAATAGATCGTAAGACGCTATGTCATAATGTCTTTCTGCGCAATCGTATTAGTTAGTATTTCGCTCCTTTGTCGTGGGTGCACTGGTAACCATCCTATTTTGAACCAGTATTTCTAGGATAGAGGGCTTGTTCTCTTCTCAACTAATTGAGCCATGTTGCCTCTAGGTCGCGCGATATAGACCATTTGACAAGCCAATTGACGCCGCACAAAATTCCCTTGGTCTTCTTCAGCTTGGGCGCCCTCGACCACGCGAGACCAACATCTCCGTCTATGATGTACGTTCAAAGGGCGCGTGGTTCCCGATTCTCCGCGCAACCACATTTCGTGCGACTAGCCTTTATGATGGCAATATTGTCCGCAACAAATAGCCACGGCTGTCGTGCTATCAGTCATTCACCTTGCTGGCTTACGATTTCCCAGTCCATTTAGCTATTCTGCGCACGCATGACCTCGCAAAGCCAGTAATCTACCTTGATGCCTAGATGCCTTGCAGCCGACATACATCCGATGTTCTCACGTGCAGGGTAGGCCTAAGGCTCTGCCGGCCATAACTGACAACGTCAATTATTCCACGACCGGCAGTACTATGAACGAATCATCAGCAGCTATTGTTTCACTGTCGTATATTTGCCCGTCTGCATATTCACAAACAGAGTCATCAGTACCGGTATAAAATGCGTCCAAAGACGCAACTGATTCGGCCATCGTGAACACCAGCAGTTTTGCGTTTACCTCACACCAATCATCTACGTCGCAATGTCTTCTAACGCTGTAACTGCCGCGGACACCGCCGCTCTTCAAGGCCGATTCGATCCTGTCGCAATTATCCTACTGATCATGCATCGCGTTGCTCTTAACGCACTGTCGGCGCGTACTCTAACGCGCTTGCCCGTAATCACTGCCGGGCACTCCCAACGGACTTGACACTCGAGCATCTATAGTTTCAGCGCGCAAGACGACGCCGGAGGGTGACGGGGGACGCTCCCATGCACAGAGCTACCATCGTGCATCCGAAGGCTGGTGATGGGCGCATGCTCCGGGAATTTATAAGCGAGGGGCAAGTCAGGGCATGGAAGAGGGTATGTATCCCATTTTTCAGTCGTTCTGTCGCAGACTAGACTCATCTTTACTATTGCATAGATCGTCGAAGCCGTGCACGCCCGCGCTCGCACATTCTTTCTCCAGCTCTGGCCTAGGGCGCTCGGCCGACCCTGCCTTGCTTACGTTCGAGAAGGAACTATCCTTACGTCCGCCCCTTCACCGATTGGCCTATCTGAGGAGTCGGAGCACATGCCGGGCGGACCCACACCTCGCCCGCTCACCATCCCGCGAAATTCGGAATATGTCACGTGGTTTGGCGACGCTGGCAGTAAACGCCCGTGAAGGTGCCGGTTTCGACCGGCATCAGAATCCATGCGTGGCGAATGGCTATCTGGTGGACACCAGTTTCTGCAGGACGTGAGCAACACGCGGGACGATGAGTATGGTGGTTCGGTTGAGGGGCGCTGCCGGTTTGTGCTGGAGGTCATCAAGGAGATTGCAGGCAGGATCGGGGAGGAGCGCACAGCGCTGAGGTGCAGTCCGTTCTCAAAGTATCAAGGTGAGGCTCCTCAATTTCAAAGTCTTTTCCTGTGTTCTCTCTAATGCCACTGGATTTTTCCATTTCATCTGCATAGATATGGGCATGGAGAACCCATACCCGACATTCACGTACCTGGTGACCCAGCTGCGTGCTGCGCACCCGTCGCTCGCATATTTGCATTTCATTGAGCCACGCATGGACGGCTCAGACGATGCATTCATCTCCGAGAACAGTGCGGGGTCTGGCAATGACTTCGTCCGAAAGATATGGGGACCAAGGCCGTTCGTGAGTGCCGGCGGGTACGATGGCCAGACTGCGCGATACGTGGCAGACCGCTATGGTGATATTATTGCTTTTGGGAGGCATTTCATCGCGAACGTACGTTTGATCTTATCCATTTCCTGCATTTCTATGTTGAAGTATTGTGTGTAGCCGGACTTACCGCGTCGCATCAAGGACGAGATAAAGTATAACAGGTATGATCGGTCGAAGTTCTATTCGGTATTAGAACCGAAGGGGTACACGGACTACCCTTTCGCAGAGGTGGAAGCCGTAAAGGAGGGTGTTGTGGCCGCTAGCTGAGTTGTACAAGCACCAAGTACCTGGCTCTGTTTCACTGCCTATGGCAGCTACAATCTGTAGACCCAACGTGATTCCAGAAAAGCCCTGTCCCTCAAGCTGCATTGTACAACTAGACCCTTGATGCTTATTGATTGCTTGGTCCTTAGACCCGAAGATTAGCATCTTTCGTTAATCCTAACGCCTATGCCGACAGGCGTCTTCGGCCGTAGGCTTTTGCAAGCCCCAGTCCTGACTCAAGGTAAGTCGAGGCTTGCTCGGACGGATCAATGGTGAGTCAAGCATTGTTTTATCGTATCTACAAGTCTTTAACGTTTAACCTTCAACACAGCCGCGATCATATAAAACGTGTTCAAGGATAGTTCAATTACCACCAAGAAAAACAGCATCCCATCCGCTCTCACAAGTACCTTCATCGCAATGTCTTTCGTCGTCACTGCTACTGCGGACACCGCGCTGTTCAAGCCAATTCGCGTCGGCGACATCATGCTCTCGCATCGTGTCGCACTCGCGCCGCTAACGCGCTGCCGCAATACCGCAGAGCACGTCCCAACGGACTTGACCCTCGAGCACTACGTTCAGCGCGCAAGTACACCGGGAACGCTTCTCATCACGGAGGCCACCATCGCGCATCCGAAAGCTGGAGGAGCGGCTCATTCTCCAGGAATTTGTAACGAGGAGCAGGTTCGGGCATGGAGGAAGGTATTGTCGTGCTTCCTAGTCCTTTTTGCTGCATGTCATTTTTTTGACCGAGCCATCGTCGTGTAGATCGTCGACGCTGTGCATGCCCGTGGCTCGTTCATCTTCTGTCAGCTCTGGGCCCTCGGGCGTGCTGCAGATCCAGCCCTGCTCACCTCCGAAGGAAACTATCCTTATGTTGCCCCCTCGCCGATCGGCCTATCTGAAGAGTCTGGTCACGCACCAGGCGGCCCTACACCCCACGCGCTCACCGTGCCCGAAATTCGCGAGTACGTTACTTGGTTCGGCGATGCCGCGGTGCGCGCCGTGCAGGGCGCCGGGTTTGACGGCGTCGAGATCCACGGTGCCAACGGCTATCTGGTAGACCAGTTCTTGCAGGATGTCAGCAACGTGCGTGACGACGAGTACGGTGGTTCCGTCGAGGGACGGTGCCGCTTCGCGCTGGAGGTCGTAAAGGAAGTTTCCGGTAGAATTGGAGAACGAAGACGGCGTTGAGGTGTAGCCCATTTTCGAAATATCAAGGTGAGAAGTCAGATGATATATGACGCTTGGGACACAAATTTTCTGACGTCTTGGACACCGTCTTTGCATAGATATGGGTATGAAGGACCCGTCCCCGACTTTTACGCACGTCGTCACACAGCTGCGCGCTTTGCACCCATCGCTTGCGTATTTGCATTTCATCGAGCCACGCATGGACGGTGCGGACGATGCGTCCAACTCCGAGGACAGCGCAGGATCCGGAAACGATTTTGTGCGGAAGATATGGTCGCCACGACCTTTCGTGAGCGCGGGTGGATACGACGGAAAGACCGCACGACATGTGGCAGACCGCTACGGGGACATCATTGCATTTGGGCGGCATTTTATCGCAAACGTACGTTTGTTTTGAACATGTCTTTGATTTCGTTCTAATTCGCGTGGGATAGCCGGACTTGCCGCGTCGTATCCAGAATGACATAAATTATAACACGTACGACCGGTCGACGTTCTATTCGGTGTTGGAAACGAAGGGATACACGGACTACCCGTTTGCGGAGGTGGACAACGTGAACGGGTCTATTGCGACAGCTGCCTGAGTTCCAAGATGCTAGTCAGCAGCAATACTTGGTTCCTGTTTCGCTTTACTTACTGCAAAAATGCCTATCTCTCTGTTACGGGGGCTCAATGTCCTACATGTCGTCGTCATCTTCACTCTCCGATATAAAGTCGTCAGTTAATCCGTATCCAGCTTCATTTTCGTCCCAAGAAACGTGAGAGACGAGACCCCGGAGTTCGTCGACCTCTTCAGCGTGGGCGCGGCACGCTTCTATCTCCAGAGTTTCAAGCGGCACGATACTTCTTCGCAGATGAAGCTTGTCACGGATCCTCTCCCATAAGTATCCTCCCTCCCTGGCGCGTTCATAGAAATCCACGACATGGAGCTTCAGGACTTTCAAGGAAGGGAAAATAACCGAGGCGTTCCCTGGCACAAGATCTGTCGCGTGGTCTCGGTCGTAGTTGGTTGCCAATGCATCAAAGAAAGACGATGCACATCTTCTCCCAATGTTCGCATGCTCGACTCTGTGTGATCGTCCAAAGATATCCAACCAATCCTGTGGATTCCACCAATTATTGACGAATATATTGACGCGCTCGACTTCTTCCAAACGGAATGCATCGCAGATCCTACGTAGCTGTTGGACGAAATCTCCTGGCCGATGGTGTGAACGAAGAACGATCCGAATCATCGGACCATCTTCTTCATCGTAAACGTTTGAATGCGAGGTTTCAGGTGCCAAGTCGTGACTGCCTTGTGCGATGATCTCTACGCCGTCGGGCCAGAATTCACTAAGTGCAAAGGACCGCATAAGGCCAATGTTCGGAGCATGGGATCGTAGCCAGGGTACGACCAAATCATAGCTGCCTCTCATCCTTGGAATGGACAGGTTCAGATCGACCCGCGTGTGAGCAGGTATTGTCAGATGCTTCATGGTGACCATAAAGACAACGGCGTCGACGTGCAGGTGCAGCAATTTGAGGTTTGGCAACTGGACGGCGGGGCGTATGATGATGCTTGGTTTATCGTTAGAGGGTAGCGGCGGTATGCTGTAGTGCAAGCGGAGGTCCTGAAGCGCGGATAGCTGCTCGAGAGCACATAAAAAAGCCTCGAAGCTGGCGCCACCCTGTTGGAGGTGTTGGGTCCCTTGACGTTCTGGATTGCGCGAATGCTGAATATCAAGGTGTGTAAGAGTGGTGAAATGGGACAGGGAATCCCATGAGATGGCTGCATAGTGTAGCCTGAGCTGGCGCAAACGCGGGGCATGCCCCGCGAACAAAGCTTTAGGCAATTCGATGTGTTGGTGTGTAGGCTGGAATTTAGACACTGCGACAGCTGACTCTAGGAGGGGAGCAGGGGAATTTAGGCACCTTACGATGGTCCCTAGCTGTTGGAAAGTACCGCTGATATTGAGGTGTTGGACATGGTCTAAGTGGCAGGAAAGAAGCGTGGCGAAACGGTGGTGCCCGACAGCCGTATGTGTAGCCCCCTCCCATGACTCGGATAGGAAACATCTGTAATGCATGGCAAGTGGTGCCATACGTGCGTGCTGTAAATAATGTTCCGTCCATTGAGACCCAAGTTTATTGACATTGATATGCGACCATAGGGTAGGATCCTCGAGAGCGACGCTGCGCCAGTGACGACAGACACGAGTAACATTAATCCAACAACGATCGCTGCATGAAATCGAGAGCTCAAAATGGGTGGGAAATGGACGATTAGAATGAGTAGGTAGGTGATTCTGAAGTAGCGAAAATATCTCGGTGAGGAGCTCGTTAGGCAGCGCGGATATATCTGAACTATAGCAACTGTCAGTCAAGTACAGAGATCGATCGCTTGAAGGATGGCAACTCTACCTCATGCCAAGACGTTATGCAGTTAGGTTCTGGCGTTACAGTCCAAGGATTCACTCCGCGTAACGAAGTTATGGAATGAAGCACCTGAAGCTGAAGTTGACCGTAACGTCTGTCAATCGATGACTTTGCATGGGTTGACGGCGACACGAACGAGCGCTAGCTGCATAAGGTCGAGTCAGCCTCGGCAACGCCCATCTATGTACTACCCGCTGACCATATATAGCGCGAGTTGCGACCTTACACAGAAGACTGTCGTTCTAATATAGCGCAAGCAGTGTCTCTTCCAGTCATGAAATCCAGAAATTGGTTCCACTGAAGGAAAAAAAAATCATTGATTGCATACTGACAACGCGGATAAACTGAGCCTGAATAATAGCGACGCAAATTTACCATACTTTCAAGGATATCTACGGGAGTGAAACGAACCAGCTTGTAAGTACTGATGGTATGAAAGATATAGTAGTCAGCTGGCATGTAGACAAGAGAACTGAACGGTCCGCATTCCACATATCAAGCGGCGCTAACACCCTCCTTCCCTTCTGGCGCGAGCGGCCAGTCGTTATACCCCTTCGGCGACATATACGTATAAAACGTCGGCCGATCGTACTTGTTGAATGCGAGTTCTTCCTTGATCCTGCGCACCAAATCCGGCTGCAAACCACCATCAACACCCGCCCCCGAGCATAGAACAACAGCAAACGCACATTCGAAGTGAAGTACCGTCCAAACGCGATGATATCGCCATAGCGCTCTGCGACGTACCGCGCACTCTTGCCATCGTACCCGCCTGCGCTGATGAACGGGCGCGGCGCCCAGATCTGCCGTGCGAAGTCGTTCCCGGCCCCGAGCTGCGTCACGGCGTCGTCCGCCTCGGCGACTTCGTCGTCGCAATGCACGCGGGGCTCGATGAAATGCAGGTACGCGAGGTTGGGGTGGGTGTCGCGCAGGCGCGTGACGAGGTGCGCGAACGTCGGGCGCGGGTCCGCCATGCCCATATCTGCAAGCCGGTTCATCAACTCCGGAATGTCGGGATATATGCGCTCTCATACATACCCTGGAAGGTGGAAAACGGGCTGAGGCGCAGCGCGGTGCGGTCCTCGCCAACACGGCGCGCGATCTCGCGAACGACCTCCAGCGCGAAGCGGCACCGCCCCTCGATGCTGCCGCCATACTCGTCCGTGCGCTTATTGCTCGTGTCCTGCAGGAACTGGTCGACGAGCCACCCATTCGCGCCGTGCACCTCGACGCCGTCGAACCCGGCCTCATGCACACCGCGCGCGGCCGCGTCGCCATACCACGTCACGTACTCGCGGATCTCGTCCTTCGTGAGCGCGCGGGGCGCAGGGTCGGACGGCGGTCGGACGGAGAGCGGGATCGCGGATGCGGAGATGTACGGCTCGCCGCTGGTGAGGTGCTGTATGGGATCCGCGCCGCGCCCGAGCGCGATAAGCTGCAAGAAAATATACGCGCCACGCTCATGCACCGCATCGACAACCTAGTCGCCATCGCGCCGTCAGCAATACAAATTTATCCGTAGGGAGAGGGCGCACCTTCTTCCACGCCTGCACCTGCTCAGCGGTGTGGATCAGCGGCGCGTGCGGGTAGTTCCCGACCTGCGGGTGGACGAGGACCGTCTCGCTGATCTGGAACGTCCCAGGTGTGGCGCGCTGCGCGTAGTGCTCGACCATCATGTCTGTAGCGACGTGCTCTGCGGTGTTGCGCAGGCGCGTGAGCGGCGCAAGCGCAATGCGGTGCGCGAGCGTCATGCGGCCGACTTTGATCGGCTGGAAGAGCACGGGAATACTTGTGTTGGACGTCATTTGATGTTCTAGGTGTGAGGGGATCGCCTCGGTGGGGATCGCTTTATATATTGGCTCAAAGGCGGGGGCACACGGCCGTCATAGGGTGATATGACTCGCGTGATTGTCGTTCGAAAAACAGCTCCGCGACTATTTCGGAAGCATCTGGCCGCTTTCTGGCCGCCATTGCGTTTTTTTTTTGGCAAAGGCAAAGATAGAATCTGAACAATTAAGCATGACAACGCACCTGTCCCGCTGTTACTCAGACACCAGCCGCCGGCTTCGTGTCTTGTGTAATCGCCATCGGGAGCAAAAACAGATATCAGAAGCACAACAACGCTCCCTATTTGCACCTGATGAAGCGGCCCTTGTTTGTGGCCGGCCAAGCTGGTGAATAAGAGCGGCCAGCGTGGTGAATAAGAGCAGCAAACTAAGTAGTTAGGCGCCCGTCGTGCGATGACTGAGCGGAGAGACGCGATGAATAATCCCGCGGAGTCTGAAATCTCGCGTCGCAAGGTCGCGACAAGCTCGCGGTGCATGGCTTCCCTTCATCCTTGCAGGTAAGTGGTTCTTGTGCCGGTCCGTGAAAGAGACTGCTGCTATCTTCCAATCAGGCGGGATAGCATGGCTGGATGGTTACTGTAGGCAAAGTAGGCACAGCGGAAAATCAAGTCATCGACGCTTCCGTTTGAATCGGTAGGACGAGTGCTGGTGTAGAGATGATATACCTGGTGCAGTGCATTTCTTTCCTTCAGCAACACCTGTTGAACATCCTATAAACCTTATAGGATACCAGCTACGTAGATCATCATGCCTCTCAAGCCTTGGCGCGACGAAGGACCATACAATCACCTTCAATCACCGCTTCGTTGAATTAATCACGACATATAGGCTGATCTCGTGTCCTGTGCACCTTCAAGATTAGGGACATATTCTATCCTTCGCAAACGAAGATCAGACCTAGTGAGCTCTCGAGATGGTACTATGTCCAGGGAATGATGAACTCACCGTAGCAGTATATATCCGTATTCGACAAATGCACAGCCGACCAGCACATGAGCTGACCAGATAAACGAGGGTATGTGCGCGTGCATACGCATAACACCACGCATATAGCCCGTCCGCTTTAATGCTGGCAGCATACCGTCTCTGCCGCATGGGCTTAACGTTTGTCACGCCAACGCGAGTGTCACAAATCAGCTGACCTCGTCACACATGTATGCGCGCTTCAGCAGAGCGTTCAATTAAGCTTCCAATTCGCACCCAGCCCTCACTTCCCCCGCAGCTCTAGACCCCCGCCTCAATGTCCTGATGACGACCTTCAAGGACCGGTCACACCTGAAAATCACGGTGGGCGGGCCGCCTGGCAACGCGTTCTCCTTCTGGGATGTTCTCGTCAGAATCCGGTATGGAAATCCGGACGCGCCATCGATGCTGTCGCCGCGGCTCCGCCTTGCACGACATTTCGCGCTCCTCCCCGCGCCCCACTCCGTCTACCGGGAGCCCCCTCGACCGCCGTCCCCGCCGGCATCACATACATTCACCGCACCCCGAAACACAGTAACCCAATCTGTCCAATCCAGTTGACTTCCAAGGCCAACGCCCGCGATCTGCGCTCCCCGGCATGGGCGGCCCCACTGACATTAACACGCTCCTCCGCGCACGCCGCATGGCCGTGCCGCGCAGATCTGGCCGCCAGCTGTGCAATGAAGCTGAAACTGGCGTTCAGACCCATACACGCACGCCGCAACCCCGCGCCCCGCTTTTTCCCCATCGCGGCAGGCGAAGCGCGTACCGGAGCAGGAGGCGTCATCGTATATGATCCGCGCCGTCCGGTGGCGGTATGTTGCCCCGTTCAGCGTTATGCAGCCTACAAGCACCCGCGCGCTGGCGTCCTGGCCATAAGTATCTGTACGAGACAAAGACGAATACAGACAAAGTGCAGGTGCTCCCTGGATCTTAGCAAACAGACAATATGCAAGACAGGCTGCACTGCATGGTGTGACCGAAACATTATGTCGAATAGCGTTTACAACTACATGTCGTCATCGTGAATGGACTCGTGCCAGATACATCGTACGGACGCTAACCTAACTATGGACATTATGGTATCATACCCTACTATGCCGAATCGAACAGGCGAAACACAACAATACCATTCGTGCAGAGACTAGACCACGGGCTTCTTCTCGTCCTTCTCATCCATCGCATGCGCCGGCTCCTCCGACTGGGCGTACTCATCCCTCGGCGGCAGCTCGACGAACAGCACGCCCGCAGCGAGCGCCGCAAACAGCAGCGTGAACCACGGAAGAATTGCGACGAGGCGCACTATCACCCACAGCGCAGTCAGCAGGCCATATCGCAGCGCCTGCAAATGAAGCGGGACTTACGGTAGCTGAGATGGCGGTATACAGACGTCGCGCCGAGCGCGGCCTGCTCCTGCGCGATCGTGGCGGGCTGCAGCGGCATGCCGCCGATGCTCGCGCTGATCTGCGCCGCGCGGCGCGCGAAGAAGACGTCGTACGGGATGAGCGTCGCGAAGAGCCAGACGGCGCAGAAGGCGAGTGCGCCGGCCTGTGCGCGGCGCGCGGGCAGTGGGAGGAGGAAGATGAGCGAGAGGAGCGCGACGAGCGCGCAGACGGTCGTGATGACTACGCCCGTCTTGAATACGTCTGTGGACGGGTGGGTTAGCATGGAGAGGAGGAGGGAAGGGAGGGGAGGGGGGACGTGCCGTTTGTGTTGATGGAGACGGAGACGACGGCCGGAAGCGCGTGTCGCAGGTGCGACTTTGCCTGGTTGCCTCTGCGGGTGGCGTCAGTATGCATGCATGCAAGGTGCGCAGTGGGCGGGCACGCACTTGATGAGCCCGTTGAGGCCGACGGAGCCGCCGATGACGCCCCAGGCGAAGCTCATAGCGAGCGCGGCGAGGCGCGGGAGGGGAGACTGGGCGCGGGACATGGTGCGGGCTCTTCGTGGGCAAAAGAACGGGGTGCTGCACGGGCGGGGCAGCGGGGCGGTATATAAGAGGGCGCGAGGGGGGGAACCCCATCGAGAAGATTCATTCCAGCGTCCATTGACAGGGCTGTAGCGAAGAAGCTTCTCATGTGCTCCCCTTCTTTTGCCCTGGTGAGGTTCCGGGCGCACGGCGCGTATAATTGGGCTGTGCCCCGAGGAGAATCTCGCTTGCGCTTTTCCTCAATGTGGACAGAAAAACCGTCCGTTGCTCCAACGCGTACCGTGGTTTGTTTCAACGGAACTTCCTGCGTCACTGGAAGGTAAGCGTGCGCGAAAAATGCAAACCCCGGCGTACCTCCGCACACCCGGACAACTTACCCCGAGCATGCTGCACACGGCGCACCGTGGACGTGGGCGTGTGCGGCGGGCTCCCTGTCGTGGAAATGACGCGGCGCGGCCGAGACCAAATGGAATTACGCGTCCACAAGAGAGAAGAAAGAAACCTTACAGGCGCGCGTCGGTCACGCGGGTGCGGAGCAAGTGCGACGATGGAAGACAGTTTTTTTCCAGCAGAAAAGCGGAGGGAGGACGAGAATCGGGGTTCTAACACCATATACGCAAGACAGTGCGGGCACTGCGGGGTGACTGGAAAATATGCATCAAAGATGTATTTTTCTGTTCAGTGGTAAGTCTCAGTCTAGGTCCTTGGATGGCCTAAGCCTGAGGCTGTCTCGGGGCCGTTCGCGATATGACCGGCCCTTAACCACCGTCTGACATTGTGTGAATGCCAAATGCGGCAATTGTGTTTAGGACCGGCTGGAGCTTGGTGTTACGCTCTATCTCGACAGCCTTGCCCCAGTGGGTTTATCCTCAAGCATTCCTAGAAGCGAAAATTCAATTCAATTCCTCCGAGAGGTGTAGAGCAAACAAGATAAAAGTAATTGCAGCTAATCTGAGAGAACGGACAAGACGTGACACGGCCTCTAATGTGACGCCAAATCACCTGATCCGTGACAAGCGTGTCGCCTCCTCATGTCCGTCTTTCGCAAGTCCTGGATCGACATTCAGTCAACGTTACGTTCAGGCGTTCAACGTTCGCAGTCAAGATCAGCTTCAAAGTCGCTATCTAGCAGTCTAGTGCTGCTATCATTTCACCGTAAGACAGTCGGGGAATGCTCAGTACAGCTTTCTAGCCATATTTGATCAGCCGCTTGCGCACTGTGCCCCTACCGGTGAGCAAGCTTAGTAGCTCATCGCAAGCATCTCCCAGTCGAGAACCACCGACTCGGTCCATCTTCGATCTCGGAGGCCACAATGGCATCGTACGCAACACACCTCGACTACCTCACCTCCGACCTCTCGCACTCCTTCCCGGGCAGCGAGCCCCTCCTCACCCACCTCCTCACCCTCCTCACCGCCTACCCGCCCCTCTTCATCCACATCCACGACCCAACAACTCCACGCACGACCGCCGCGCTCCTCCGCCAGGCCCTCGCCGTGCTCGCCGCCTTCCCGTCCGGCGAGGGCGAGGGCGGCAGCACAAAGCTCGCCGTCGCGCACGTGGACGCCGTCGCGTGCTTCAGCGCGCGCCTCCTCTTCGACACCGCGCTGAACGCGCTCGCGAGCTGGCACCCGCGCTGGGAGGACGGCGCCGCGTGCTGGGGCGCCGCGAGCGGCGAGCGGTACAACGACGGGATGGACGGGTTCATGCATGGGCTGCGTGCGCTGCGGGACGAGCTCACGCGCGGGGACGAGGCGGAGCAGCCTGTGAGGGGGAACAGGAAAGGAAAGGGCAAAACGCGCGCGCGCGAGGCGGAGGTGCGCATGGTGCTTGTCGTCGAGCGCGCGGAGCGGCTGCGCGACGCGCTGCCGGAGCTGGTCGTGCCGCTGACGCGGCTCGCAGAGCTGGTGCGTTTGCTTTCATTCAAGTTGCACGTGGGGCTTATGAGAGTACAGGCGCAAGTTGACATCACTACGATCTTTCTGTCCGAGGTCGCTTGGGAGGACCTCAAGCCCCCTCTCGGCGCCGCGCCCGACCCATACCGCATCGCCGTTCCCCCGCCTTCCAAACAGAGTCTGTCCCCCATCCTCTCAGTCTCACAATAGTTCGCACACTGACACCCCCACAGCGACACTCGAAATCCTCCTCGCCGCCGCGCCGCTCTCCGCGCCGCCCGCGCCCGACGACTGTATCCACCCCCTCACATACCACCCCTCCCTCCAACCGCTCTACACCCACTTCCTCAGCGCGCTGCACGCCGTCTGCGCGCCCTTCACGTCCGACCCCGCCGAGCTCGCGTACATCGCCGCGGCGCGCTGGCCCGGCTTCGCCAAGCCCGTCGTCGACGCGCACCTGCTCGCGCGCGCGTCGGGCGAGCGCGCGCAAGACGAGGACGACATCCCGCCGCTGCCGGAGGACGCGCGCATGCGCCTGCTGCGCTTCTTCGCGCCGAGCTTCGGCGCCGCGCTCGACGCGCTGCTCCCGCGCCGCACGGGCGCCGCCGCCTGGGCGCGCGCGCACGTCCCGGGCCCCGACGCCGTGCGCGCCGTCTTCCCTGCGCTCTCTCTCCCCACCTCCACCCCCGCCGCCCCGCCACCAGAAGAGCCCAAAGACACGGAGGCAGGGGAGGAGGAGGGGGCGGCGGCGCGCGGCCTGCCGCGCCTCGCGCGCTTCGTGCTTGTCGCGGCGGGCGTACCTCGCGAGCACGAACCCGCCCAAGAGCGACGTGCGCATGTTCGGGCGCGGGCGCGACGATGCGCGGCGGCGCCGCGGCGGGGGGACGCGCGGCGGAAGGGCAAGGCGGGGAATGCGAAGGTGCCGCAGCGCCTGCTGGGCCCGCTGCCGTTCGCGCTCGACCGGCTGCTTGCGGTGCTCGGGATCTTGCTGGAGGAGTACGATGCGGATGCGCGCGGGGAGGAGGGCGGTGGGGTGCCCGGGGAGGTGACGGAGTATGAGTTGGGGCGGGTGGGGGTTGCGGGTGGTGCGTTTTTTCTCTTTATTGTTTTTGGGGGGAGGGCTGATGGGTGTTGGTGTAGATTGCGGAGCTGGCGGCGCTGCGGCTCCTGCAGCGCACGACGCCGGCGGAGCGCATTGATGGGCCGCCGGCGTTCAAGTGCGGGGTGTCGTATGAGCTTGCGATGGAGATGGCGCGGGAGCTGGGCGTGCCAATGTTGGAGCTGATGTGGGAGGCGGCGGGGTAGGATGCGGGGTCTGCATGCTATTTTACATGCGTGCATTGTGTGCATTTTTGGTTGTACCTCTGTGCGTGCAGGCTCACTGGTTTTTGCGATGGAGTGCGTAAAAGCGCGACATTATATTAGGAGTCTAGCAGGTTGCTTTGGTGTCAGGGTATGCGGGAGCCGTCTGTAGGGGCAGAATAAGCGGAAAACAATCAGGACAGACGCATACATTCATCCGGCCACCGTGAAGTGGTTCACTTCGTTTGACGAGGTCTTTGCGGCGGGACAATCTCGTCGAACGTCCGGTGATGCTTTGCACATTCGTATGTCTGCTAGACTAAGAATTCTATCCTCGTGTGCGCACGCACACATAGCGACGCTAACCTTCCATACAAAGATCCTCGAATGTATGACAGTCTGGAGTTCCGGAAACTTTATCATACAAGGATTTGAGATATCGAACCAAACGAGATTCAGAAGAATTTCGGAACCTCCACCTGACACAAAGACAGAGATGGATAAACCGCTCACGCAGAGCAGCAATAAAACGAGCCCTCACTTCCGCTACAACACGATCAACTTCGTTTGCAAATGCTTGAGCAAATTTGGTGTCCCTTCCAAAGGACCGATAACAGACGGAACAATTTGAGAATTCCCATTGACCCATCACTTCATCTGACAAGATCGTCAGAGAGCATGGCCGGGCCACCAACGCTGCCTTCGCCGTGGTCAGAAAGTTCCAGAATGAGGCAGGCGCGTGCCAGCCCGACTGATCATCCACAAAGCAGGTATTACAGTGCCGAGTACGCGAGGGCATGTCTGAGAAGGACATGGATTCGTTGAACCATGTCCTAGAAACCGTCGCAGCAGCGGCCGCTTCACCGCACCGTGTATGATATCGCAGAAGCTCGTGGTACTGGCGTGCGGATATAGTGCCAAGTTCTGCTGAATTGAGTGACATCTGAGGATGCTGCAAGATGCGCCTCGCGGCCGCAGTAAGATAGACGACGCGCAAATCCACCACCCCCCTGAATATTACGTAATGTGGCGTGGGAACCGCCAAATTTGGGAGGTCCGATGCATCCCCCACCGAGAATTTAGTTGGGAACTCTGCCGGATGTGGGGGGAAGGTTCATAAATTGTTAGGCTATTCATGTGTGCATCAGCCAAGGCTCAGGGACATGTAAAGATGCCAGCAACACTCTCCTGACCCATCTCGGGGGAGGGCTCGCACCCCGGTCGGAGCGGAGGCATGAACGTTCCGTTATCTTATCTACCAATCTAACCCAAATTGGTTAAGATAACATCATGTGATGGGTTACATAAGTCACGTGACCCGCCAAATTGTGTTGACCCAAATTTTGAAAAGTGCGCCAGGAGCATCGGAAAGCATAGAAAAGTACTTCCAGGATGGGTTGGGTTGGTTGAGGTTGTGGACCTTATACAGCCCCCAAATCTTCATATTTTCTCAAAATTCTTCCAGGCATGTGTGCTTATACATCCCAGGTATGCATCCCAGAGAGTAGTTTTATGATTTTGCGAGTGACCATGGAGGAGTTGTCGTCGCCGTCGAGGGTCCGACTCGCTTACATAAGGGGTGGTGGATTTGCGCGTCGTCTATCTTAGTAGCCGCAGACAGCTACTTTGATGACGCACGTTAGAGCAGAGGGCGAGTAGAGAAGACAATGATAGCGCGCACACGCGAAGACACGATCCTTAAGAGGCCTTGCGGAGCCCACGGCGCTTCATTGTCCTCGAGGCAGAAGGAGACGTGTGTGATGCTGCGGATGTGACGAGATTAAGGATCCAGCAGGAGCTTGGCCAGATTCTGTCCCGAATAGGTCCATGGAATCGAAGGGTGGATCCACCTGCGCATGTCCATCGACAACTTAGCTTAAGTGCCTCCATTATGGAGAGAAAATCGCCTTGTAACTACTGCCTCGTGTTGTGCTTCAGCTTCTCATGCGACTCATCCGGAAACTAATTCTGCATAAAATCAGAGATAAAGAACATAAACATCAGACTAGGATGGATGTAGGATCAAACGATACGAACCGGATGCATGACCACGATGGAAGTATAGATTGCATTCTCGTCGTCGGCGTATGGGACGAGGGGGCTGCGTCGTGTCGATACTCTGGGCGAGCATGTACGAGAGGCGTGCTGGACAACGTGTATCAATACGCGAAGTGCGAGTGTCTGCGGACGGAAGGACTGTACACCGTACAGTGGCCGTCGAGATGGGTAGGATTGGAGGGAGGCGATGCCATGCGCCCCGTGTGATTTTGAAGGCCTTGCTTCTCGCCTCGCCGCACAGCCCTGCAATTATTGATGTATGATAAGTCCCAATCACCAGCATACCTGGCATTGACTCTTAGAGAGCAAACGAATGTACGAGGTCGGCTCGTCGCAGTCAGCGTCCAGGAAGGTATCTCTCTTGATTGTTGCAGCGAAGGCAGTACATGTCACACTGCGATGATTCTAGTTATGGAGTGAATATGGGGGAAACATCTATAAGGGAAGAATAAGCAGGAGTGACTCAGAACCTGCGCGTACATACAGCCCACACGGGGTTGTTCGGTTGCTCCATCGGGAAGACTGGACAGTATCATTGAATGAACGGGAACACTGGCAAAAAGAAAGCGTATAGCCATTTATCTGCGACGGTCACTATCGTCCGGATGTCATTCTTCTTAGCGAATATGAGATAAGATCCCGCTGTTTGCTAGCACTAGCTTCACTAGGCTGGGGACCCATTCGTACGATGTCATTCGGATTTAAGACGTATAGAGTCCAGGAATTTATCGTACAAGGATTTGAGGTCTTGACGAGACTCGCAGAGACTATTGCGATCCTCAGACAAAAATAGGAACTTCTACCTGTTAGCAAGGACACATATGAGTACAAGAGTGCAAGACCCAAGCGGATACGCGATACGATAGGTACTTACTTCTGCCACGGCGCGATCAACCTCGCCCGCAAATGTTTGAGCAAACGTAATATCCAACGCATACGGCTGACTGCAATTATAGGGACAACGGGAACGCGGCCACTTGCTCCATACTTCATCTGACAAGACAGCTTGACCACATGGGCGGGCCTCCAATGCACCTTTTGCTGCGGTCAAAAATGTCCACAATGAAGACGGCGCATACCAATAATTGCCCTCGGATGCTTCTCCAGACCAGCAGTAATGGCAGCGCGATTGGCGTGACGGGAAACTCGACTGGCTTTCACGGAACCATGTCCTAGAGGACGCCACGGCGGAGGCTACCTCACCACAACGCGCGTGGTATCGTAGGAGTTCGTCGTAGTGGCGCGCGGAAGCATGACTTAATTCCGCCGAATGAAGCGAGATCTTGGGGTGCCGCAAACAACGTCTCGCTGCTGCGATGCAGGCATCGCGCAGCTTGTAGCGGAGCGCGATGGACCACACGCCTGGGATGTCCTCGTCCACAAGCTCTATGAGTGCAGCTTCTGCGAGAGCCTTTACCACGTCGATGTCGTACTTCAGCCCCGCAGCAAGGACAAGGCGTGCTTCGTTGAGCTGGGTCAGGCGTGGAACTTGGGCAGGGTAGCAACGACGAAGAATGATGTCAAGCGTGCGCGAGTCCTCCGGAACGTCGATGACCGGTGAAAGATGTGCTTCCCTATCAACGTGACGTATCTCGGGAGTCGAGGAATGGTTATGCTCGGTGATCAGGCGCCTGAACACGGGCGATGCGAAGGAAAGAATGAAGCTGTGGACGTGGAAGTCGATCTGATCGGATGAGCGTAGAACCAGATCTGTGGTTTTATCATCGAAAGGGACACCGGCGTCTCGAGGCAGAGCTACGGGAGGCGGAAGAGAGCCAGAAGATGGTGGATGGGATGCGAGCGATGAAAGTTGCTCTTCCACAGACAATCGGCTGGACAAAAGACACCGCTTAATAAGACAAAAAATAAGCAGAGCACTTCCGCACCTATTGGACCACTCTTCAGAGGACATGACAAGATTTTGATCTTTGGCATGGCGCTGATGATACTTCAAGAGTCGATGATACTGGGCTGCCGTGATGTGATCCAACTCCTTCGATTCCAGGGACAAGAATGGTTGGTTTACAAATCGCTTCGCAGCCTTGGAGCAGATATCATATAGCTCGCAACGGCAAGCAAGAGCGAAGACACCGAGCGCATCCTGTTTGATACACCGCTCGAGAGCACCCTTGGCAACGTCGAGAACTATCTCCATGTCGTACTTGCAAGCTGCGAGGAGAACTGGACCAATCTCTTCCAGTCCGGTCATACTTGGCCTACAAAGTGGATAACAGAAGCGTAAGACGAAGTTCAGGGTGCGGGAGTCCTCGGAAACGTCTATGACTGGGTGAGATCCTGTGGCGCCATCACCGACGGCTAGATTAGATCCAGGCCTCGACTGGGGAAGACTGAACATGTCCTTGAAGAATGGAGATGCGAGCGATAAGATGTATCTACAGACATAGAAATTGACCTGGTCGGACGTGCGAAGGATGACATCTGCAGCCGTATCATTGAAAGGTTCGTCGGCCAATCGGGGTTCCTGTAAGGACTCAGAAGAGGGCGGGGTCGTATCTATTAAATCAGACATGGCAACAAAGGGTTTTCGACGCGCTTAGAGTAGAGGGCGAACAGAGCGGAAGAGGGCGAGGCTCACACGTGAAGGTATAGTCCTTAAGAGGGTTTGCGAATTCGACGGCGCTTGCTCATCCTCGAGGCCGAATTTCGAGAAGGATGCTGAGATGCTGCGGATGTGACAAGATCAAAGACTGCAGCAGAAGCTTAGCTAGATTCCATCCTGGCCCCTTCCTGCGAAACTGCGCGTGCGTCGTTACACCGTTCGATAGGGTGTGAGTTGCGAAGGAATCCATTCGATTTGGGCAAAAGCAGGTTGCCGTCAAAGTTGCCGTGGCTGGAAAGCTAGCGATGCACTCACGATGGGGAAAATTTGGTTAGCATGACTTGACCAAAACTGTAGACAGTCACAATTTCTGGCCAATGATGACCTTGAGCTCGTTGGGAGCGATAATAGCGGGAACGAAAGAGTTCAAACTTGAATTCGAGGACCAAGCCCAAAGACCGTGACGGCTCCAACACGGAAGTAACAATCAGATGACTTCGTCACATCACGTCTCCCCTTCCTTCCTTGCACCGACTCTCCTGCTTCGACAACATTTTTTTCCAGGCATAATGGCAATAGATATCCACTCACCGACTGAAGACGGGGAGGAGAAATGGCACACGGGAACCGCAAAAATTCAGAAGTGTGAGATAGTGTCTTATTACCTAGCATCTAGCTATACAGTTATAAAGCGTATTTGGTATCAGTACAACAATCGTGCCTATAAAAACAAACAATGAACAGATCCTATAGATGAGTGCATAAATACCATTTCCCCCACAGCCCACGACCTGCGGGAGCTTCAATCATGCAATGACGCAGCCAGTGGGTTCCAGCCCGAGCTCGCGGAGCTCCTCCTCTGCCGCCTCATGCTCGTTCTGCTTCAATTTCTCGCGCGACTCCTCCGGGAACCAGTCCTGCATGAAGTTGAGGAGCGCCCAGTCAACATTCGCTGCGGATTATGGTCAGTGCATGCAGCTGGGAAGGATGGTATGAAGCATACACCGGTCGGCTTGGAGCACCGTCGGCGCGCGGCACATCGGGCAGTTGCCCTTACCCCGCTTCTGCATCTTCACAAGACATCTAGGATAAATGGCGATAAGAACTCATTGAAACGGGCACAGGATGTAAAGACGCTTACCGGACGCAGAAGAGGTGCCCACAGAACAGCCGGATGGGTTTAAACGCGATGCTGGTGCAGATCAAGCACGCGTAGTCGTCGACGTGGGGAATGATGGGCAGCAGCGTCGCGCCGATGGCCTGCACGAGCATGCGCGGGAGGCGCGCAACGATGTGCGGCACCACGAGCGTCATCGCGTCGGGCGCAGGCGTCTGCGAGCGGTAGGAGCTCACTGCGGCGGCGCTCGCCACGGAGAGCGTCGGAAGAGGCAGGGCGGTGCGTTTTGCGTGCTTCTTGAGGATCTTGCGCGTTGCCTCCGCATTTGCCTTCTGGAACTGTATGCATGCATGAGCCACAGCTAAGGCTAGCCAGCGACGGGTAACGTACCTTTTTCAAGTCAAGAAGGAACATATTCAGCTGAAGGAACGACTCCAGTGCCTGCCGGCTTTCCGCGAGCCTGAGCGTGCGCCGGTCGCCCAGCCCTCGCCCAGTGACGCGCTCCGCAAAGACCTTGAGCCGCGCCTCTGCGTCTTCGAACTCACGCTCGCCATGCGTCCGCTCGTTCAGGCTGCTGAACACTTCCGCCTCGACATAAATCTGGAATATATCTCGCCATGCGTACAGATCTGATGACCGTCCGCGTGAGCGCCACGAGACAATCGGCGAGGTCACGGCGGAGGGGTCTGCAGTGCGTGAGTGTGGGTGGAATTTCGACGTGGCGGACTGTGGCCGCGCAGTCGCCGAGATGGTGTGTGAGAGCGCCTCAAGCGTCGAGACGAAATCGGTCTGCACGACTTCTAGGTGCTTGGATATACTCTCTAGCGCATTCGAGAGAAGCTGGTAAAATGCGGTATCGTTGATGAGGGGTATGATAACCTCCTTCGACTCATCATCCCGGCTGCTGTCGACCGTGCTGCAAGATAGCATTCAGTGATCAGATGTTACACACATGACTGGCGAAGCTTACATGGTGCGGCGAAGGTCCGAAGACGATGCTTCGTCGATCCAAGACGGTGGCGGCGAGGACGCACGTTCGTCGAGTCCTGGCGTCTCATTGGCCTGTGCGGCCGAGTCCTGCTGCAATTTGTACAGCAAACTTGATCCGTAGGCTGGCTCATCCCCATCGGGCTCGACATCGTCGTCATCTGCATCTGAGCCGGCAACCCAGGCTAGGATGCCTTGTCCCAGCTTTCTCTCATCCGCCTCGTCCAGATCTACAGACAATATGGAGCTCGCCTCTCTTTCAGCAGCGTGTTGTTTAATCCAGAAGTGCAGGCGCGGTTCGATACGATCGGAGCTATTGCTAAGTTCGTAGACAACCTTGGGCAGGATCTGGTCGCTGTCGAAAGAAGCATCGGGCGCCTTCTCCTTCCCTTTCTCGTTTGCCTGTTTCAAAGACGCTCTCTGCTCCTGCAACAGCTTCTGAAGGATATCTGGCGTGAGTCCGATGGACTCGAGTTCATCGACGATGTCATGAATCAATTTCTTCAGCTGCATACCCCGGACGTTGTCAGTATGGCGCAAGATTCTGAAGGGCTCGTACGAAAACACACTTTGCGATATTCTATTGCATTATCACGTAGATCTGGAGGGAGCGAGGCTAGAAGACGAGTGTATGTCTTGGAAAAGTGCATGATGTTGAAGGGAAGTGGAAGCGAGATGTCGACTTGAGCGACTTTGCAGAGAATTCGATATCTGTGCGCTGACATAAGCCACTGATCAGGGCTACGGCCCCGAAGATTCAGAAGGTTTGGCACAACCAATTCACAATGGCAAGTACTTACTGCGACTCCTTTTCAACTCATAGTATCTGCTAACTTGCATTTGGCTGAACACTAACGCAATTAATTCATTGGATCTCAGCTTGATCCGTAAACTTCATAGCTGACCTTGCGGAAGACGCTCGTTCCGTGTGGCAGAAGCGTGCTCACTTCGCCGCAGCAGGAGGCGCAGATACACCGGATACGGTCCATCCGCCAGATCATTGAACATAGAAGGCAAGCCACGTTTCGACATCGTGTACACATTATCAGCAGAGTCTGATTCTGTTCTTCGCTCCATTGGTTCCTCTGTCACGTCCACAGTGCCTTCTTGAAGTCGGCCTTGAACACAAGAAAGCACCGTGGACTTCGCAAAGCGTTGTTAAGGATTGAATTCTCACGTGTATGTGCTATTTAACCAGGTGTTTTCGCCTGCTCAATTTTCCCTCTGCTCTAACACGTGGCGTAAGGCTAGCTTTTCCCTTGTGCCCTGCGCCGTCATGTCCGATTCAGCAGACACGCCATCTCTCCTTCCTTCAGTACGGGAACGGGAACCTGAAGTAGCCGAAGAACCTTTCAATGATAGGGGCGCAGACGTCGTCCTTCGCGCATCCGATAAGGTCGATTTCTATGTTTACAAAAACATCTTATCACTCGCATCGCCTTTCTTCAAGGACATGTTCAGCCTTCCACAGCCCAAGCCTACGTCTGATTCACCCATCGGAGACAGCCACACAGTTTCTCCCCCAGTCATCGATGTCTCAGAGGACTCCCGCACCTTAAATTTTGTCCTGCATTTCTGTTACCCGGTTTGCAGGCCCCCTATGACCCAATTGACCGAAGTAGGCCCCGTTCTCCTCGCGGCCTTCAAGTATGACATGAACGTGGTCCTCGCGGTCGCAAAAGTCTCCCTCGAGCAGTGTATCGAACAGGATGTACTCGGTGTCTTCGCCCTTGCTTTCCGTTGCGAGCTATATGATGTCTGCTCCAATGCCGCGGGACGCTTCGTACAACATCCATTTCTATCACTTAATTCGAAGGAGCTGGAGTTTATCAAAGCAGATAAATATCGCCAGCTCTTGAATTACCAGCAGCGCTACACCCAAGACAAACATACTGCTATGCCCTCGTGGGATGATAGGCCTCTGAAGGGGTTCTTTCGCAAGTACGTATAGATACTCTGCCCTCCTCTCGCTCTATTAAATTCCGTTTTATGCTCAGCCCGGTTTTGCCGAAAGATCTGTTCGTGTCCAGGCCCGCTCCATCGCCATTCAATCCCCCACCCCCGGTACTACCTCGAGATGCTGCTACACCTTTTGATGATGCGACCGCAGACATTATCTTACGTTCCTCTAGTGGAATCGACTTCCACGTTCACAGTTTTATTATTTCGTTCGCATCCCCAGTATTCAAGGACATGGTTCTCAACCACCAGAAGGCACAGAGGGCCAGCGCATGTGACGGAGAGCGTCCAACGATCATCAATGTCCCGGAAGATTCTCGCACCCTTGATTTTGTCCTTCGTCGCTGTTATCCTATCCGCCTTCCACGCCTGGACAATCTCGACGAGGCGCGCCGTGTCCTTGCCGCTGGAGTGAAGTATGACATCGATGGCGTGAAGGCACTCGCAGAGGGCGCGCTCATGGAACTTGTGGGTCGGGACATCATAGGCGTTTGGTCCACCGCGGTCCGCTATAGGCTGCGTGACGTCTGCGTTGCAGCAGCGAGACGTTCCTTTCAACACCCCCAAGCCTCGCTTGGGTCAACAGAGCTACGTTACGTCTCCGCAAGCCAGTACCACGAGCTCTTATCATACCACAAACGCTGCGGTGAGGCCGCGTCTGCCGTGGTATCATCGCGGACTTGGTTTCGCGAAGGCATGTCCCTGTCGGATGTCCCTTCACTTGCTCGGCGGTGTAGCCGCTGCTGTGTCGGGGACTCGTCTGACGACCCGGAGTGGTATGCGCCTTCATCATTCTGGACATTTTTGGAGGCAGCAAAAGATGAGCTGGAAGCACGGCCATGCGGTCCGACAGTCTTGTCAAACAAATTGATGGGCGACTGGAAACCTTCACATTGCTATCACAATTGTGGTCGGCAGCTTGGAAGGGATACGAAATTCGCTCAAGCATTTGCGAACGAAGTCGATCGCGTAGTAGCGGATGTGCGTGCTCATTTTGTCGTTTCTTTTGGGTGTTCTGCTCATCTTATTTCTGTCAGGTGGAAGTTCCCAAATTTTTCTAAGGAGAATAGCGACCTGATTGTCTCTTTACAATTTACACTTGTTCTTTGTTTATTCTTGGATGGATTCCTCGGACTTCACGGTGTCGTACGTTGTGTACTAGTATCTTCAGGTCAGTGGGAGTAGGCACCTCCCTCCTGCATTCGACTTGATTCGAATCAATTGTTCCCGATTATCCGGAGCGTGCCTCGAGGCAGCCCTGGAAGTAGCATTGGAAACGCCCACGCAGGCGATCAACGCAGGCAAGCTACCCTTCCGGACTACGTCATTCAAAAGACGGGAAGAGATTCTTCCCTTCGTTTATCTTTGTCACATCCGCCAGTACCTTCCTTTCGTCCCTCTTTCTATCTTCCCGCAGTTCGACCTCGAGGACATGCACGTGCCCTCGGCCAACTACCCTCTTCCGCCCTATCCTCCCTCTGCTAGCGCTCCAACGCGCTAAACGCAGTTTGCTAACATGGTGTCAGATGTAGCAGATGCAACACTATTCACCTCCTCTGTACAAGAGCCTCGAGTGGCGACAAGCCTTTCGACAATCGTGCTGCAGATCTTGTTCTTCGGACGTCCGACGGGTCCATTCTATGTCTACAAAGCGATTTTATCGCTTGCATCGCCTGTCTTCGAAGACAAGCTCTGCCCACCCCGCCCACCACCGCCAATGTCCATCGAAAATCCCACATCTACCCACCGAATCATTGATGTCAAAGAGGAAGCACATATTCTTGATTCCGTCCTGCGCTACTGCTATCCTGTATACAGACCACCCTTGACTATACTCCAGGATGTCCGCGACGTCCTCGACGCGGCACACAAATACAAGATGATCGCAGTAACGAGTGTCGTCAAGTACGCTCTCATCAAATTTATTGACGGACATGCACTGGATGTATTCGCCATCGCCTGCGCCTGCGAGCTCTACGACATTTGTACGAAAGCCGCACAGAAGTTCGTGCAGCTCCCTTTCCTATCGCTGGAGTCAAAGGAATTAGGCCGTATCTCGGCCCGCCAGTACCATCGCCTCCTGGATTATCATGAACGATTTACCGCGGACGGGTCTACCGTTGTATCTGCAGAGACTTGGGCTGGAGGCGCTAGGTATGACTTTTGAACTCGTCACCACTCTTCTGCAACTGACATGGGGTCGCACTTGCTCGAACTTAGCGTCACCTCAGCACCGACACCTGACGTACCTTCAAAATCGGAAGCTGTATACCGTCAAGCAGATGCACCATACAACAGCACTACAGCCGACATTATCCTAAGATCCTCTGATGGCGTTGAGTTCCATGTCCACAAAGTCATCCTATCTATGGCTTCGCCATTCTTCAATGACATGTTCACTCTACCCCAGTCCACTTCCTCATCTACCTCATCCATTTCCATTTCAAACCAGCACGAACCCGAAAGCATACCCAAGATCGACGTGAGCGAGGACGCACACACCCTCGAATATGTATTGCGCTGCTGTTATCCCGTCCGACCGCCAAGATTGACCCAGCTTAGTGATGTGCGGCTCGTACTTGAGGCTGGACAGAAGTATGACATCGAAGCCGCACAGGCCGTCGCGGAGGCTGCAATTCAAGGGTGTATCGAAGGGGATATCCTAGGTGCTCTAGCGATCGCTGTCAGCTACAAGGTCAACGAAGTTTATGCCCTAGCACTGCAGCGCTTTTTGCAACATCGATTATTATCGCTCGACTCGACGGAATTAGATCTCACATCCGCACAACATTACCACCAGCTTCTTCAGTACCACAGGCACTGTTCTCGAGCTGCATGCGATTTGGTATCCGATGGTAGCATGACGGAAATGCTTGCGCGCGCGTGTAGGAGCACAGAGACTCGTAACAGTTGTCGGAAGTGCCGGAGCAGCGGCAGGCTCCCTCCACCTGAGCAAATCGAGGAGTTGTCGCAACTGATCAGCCACGCATTGCGTATCCGGCCCCACCGTTCGACTGTGTTGCCTAGTGCGGTCCTGGACTACTGGCCTTCGCTGCGCTGCTCGTGCGACCGGAGCTGGTCAATAGACAAATTCAGCCGGGCTCTTGCAGATGAAGTTGGCCGGGCTATAGAAGAAGTGAGCACTTCTTGCACTTATGTCGAGCTTAAAGGTGAACCTAAGGCATCCAAAGGTCGAGATCCCCAATTTTCTTTGATGAACATATTAGTCAAAGCGGTTCTCTTACCTCGTTCCTTCCTGAGGCCATGAGGTAATACTCGATATCCAGCCCCCAACATCAATAGATCATGCCAGAAGTTAGCTCGGTCAGACCTCGAGAGCAATGTAAATAACTTCGCAGCCACACGTTACAATCGTCTGCTCCAGGCAAAGGGATGATGCCAACTGTGGAAATCGATCTGCACACTCTCAATTGTCAATAGAAACTGGATCTGACCGTAACGTTACATGCATAAGCGAAGGCAGAAAGGATGCAGGCATGGCGCCGTTGTCTAGTCGTAAAAGACGAGGGCCCTCAGCTCGATAGATTCGCGCTTCGGGGCGTCTGGAGGGGTAGTGGGATCCTCAAACGCTGTATGAGGCGTGAGCACGGCAACGCTTCCGTCCTGTACGGAATCAAAGCTGAGGAATGACATGTACATTAGTATCACAACATGCACGGATCACAAGCACCCACCATTTGATCAACACGCCCTCTTCCGGTGTCATACCCCTCAGATATCTCCACTTATGTGCTTGGTTGAACTTGACGCCAAAATTCTCGCCGGGGTGGGGGAAGCGTAGTAGCGCCACGGGGACTAGATCGTGGGTCGAGTCGACACTAGCGTAGTCGCAGAGTGCCAGCGGAAAATCGTATGCGGCATGATGAATCGGGCGCCATAGGTTGATGATCTGGAAACGTTTCGTGAGGAGGGAGGGCGCATCAGATGCCGGGAGATGTCGATGCACGCGGGCGATGGAGGTCGCGGTGGTCTGGTCGACATGCACGCTCTGAGCGGGTTGGCGCTTATCAGGGGTGTCTTCGAGATCTTCGGGGCGGCGGCGGCGGATGGCTGCGATGGACGGTCAGTTTTTATCGTGTCCAATGAGAATATGAAAGCCTACGCACTGTGATCGAAGATTTCGACGCGACTCGCGCCAGTGAGCCGCTTATTGCTGTTTGCAAAAGTGTTGGCGCGACGCGCGCCGCGTCGAAAGTGTCCACACTAGGGTCCTGTGTAGAACTCCCCGCGGGGTTTTTCACACGTTTTAAACTCCAGGTGTTTTAAACATGGGTTTTGAACCTGTGTTTAAAACTTTTGCCCAATAGTAGGTCATAACGCAAGATACGCTGGACTAGACGGAACTCGAATCAGACTCCGTTATGCGGAAACCTCAGGCGACCTTTCCTTTTTACTCAAGAGGCCATGCGAAGTAAGTATATGCATATGCTAACCCTTATGTGTGCCAAAAATATCAAGCAAACACACGCCACTGAGAAGCCCTCGAATCATGGTGGATACAGTGAAATAAGGTGCATTAATATACCCGGGCCTCAGGCGGAGGTTGGCAGAGGCCCCAGTCGAGGCGGAGAAGCCGGCGCCCGTGGGTCGAAGAGCCGAACGCAGATGAGGACAAGCGATGGCGGAAGAGCAAGCACCAGCCCATCGTACGGCCGGCGCAGGAGACAAGTCGCTGGCATCGACGACGGTGGGCGGGCTGCCGGCTGGGTCAAGGCGCCAATAATTCCATGGATCGGTGTCGCAGCGGCACCCGGGCAACATTCATGAGGTCTGAAGCCTAAGGGGCTTCGATTCTATGTCTTGGATGAGTAGAGTGGTGCTATTAGTTATCTAGTTATCTGTAACCCGTCTCGTACTTAACAGTTGATTACCTTTTGAATCAGTTGGCAACGAACCTCTGTCGGTGTCAATGTCGTCCCATAGCGTCCCACCCGCTCGCCAGATATACTATTACATAATGGACACCACATTGTTTTTAACATGAAAAAAAGCGTACCCTAGCCCCCCCAGCGTTTATAACGTGTTTATAACGCCTCTGTTTTAAACTCGGGTAGAAACAAACAGTTCTACACAGGACCCTAGTCCACACCTGGCCGGTTCAGAGAAATTCGTGTACAGCCAGAACCACGTCACGTAGACACATAATAACAACAGATTCGTGATCAGCGATTTATTTCCGTTCTTCTGAGATCCTTCCCGGAATGTTAGGAGCTCACAACAAATTTCGGGCATTGGGGAGGGAAATGCCAAGTATCTTGGTAAATAAAATAGCTATGGACAAATGGAAGCCACGATCCATCGCTAGGGGTTCACTACTACAATCCTGCAAGGTTTCGTGATTTTATGAGGCTTCCGTGTTGTGTTATGGGCTGGTCTGTGCAAACCCGGCCCATTGCAATTAAGCGCCCGTGGCGCATTACCATTTTTGGAATGCAAACTTTGGGTGATCTTGAAACATCGACTTACCGTGACACCGTCAGGCATCCTAAAATCGTGAAAACGTACATAATCATAGCAGTAGACCACCGGCGATGGGTCGTGGCTCCCGTTTGTCGATAGCTATTTTATTTACCGAGATATTCGGCATTTCCCTCCCCAATGCCCGAAATTTGTTGTGAGCTCCTAACATTCCGGGAAGGATCTCAGAAGAACGGAAATAAATCGCTGATCACGAATCTGTTGTTATTATGTGTCTACGTGACGTGGTTCTAGCTGTACACGAATTTCTCTGAACCGGCCAGGTGTGGACACTTTCGACGCGGCGCGCGTCGCGCCAACACTTTTGCAAACAGCAATAATGAGGTCTATACTCTCGGGATAATATTCCGTCTTGATCTTCTCCGCATCGTCGAAGCTCGTATGCTTTGGGGAGTGATGAAAGAATTGGAAGCCGTTGTTGTCGAGGCTGGCATCCTTCTCATGCCCCCGCTGATTCTCGATCTCCACTTGGTGCCATTCTCTCGTGGCGTTCGTTACAGGCTCTCCCGTCTTCGGGTCAGCCGTAGTGTTGTACCACGCCTTGGAGCCGTCGGCCGGTGGTATGAAGTAGCTGAGGTTGGCTGTGACTACGGCAGGTTCAACGGACATTGTCAGTGTACCCACTCAATAGCGTTTCGTGATGGGGTGCGACGATGATGTCTTGGCTGTGATGCAGAAACCATGGGTGTCAACGATATATAGCGGCCTACGTGTGACAGAATGATGCGATTTGTAAAACATATCTGCTCATACATGAGAACGAAAGACTGGGGGCAGGCCGTCGATAAAATCGGATGCAACTATTCAGATGATGGGTCAGCGGACGCAGGACGAAGCGCGGAGAGATATAAATGGGGTGCACTTACCTTGGAGAACTGCTCAGTAATCCAACTTTCGAAGTCCTAATTTACGTGCGTGGGTCCAGTTCGCCACATCGCAGGCCACATCATGCTGATTAATAGGCGTAACATCCTGCGATAGCCGCTGTGAAAAGGCGTCATAGAATGCTCGACTGACCTCATCCACAGTTTACTAGTGACCGATCCGATGGTAGCAATGCAACGACCCTATAGATTAAATGATACTATAAGTGAATAGACAATCGCAAGCGTGAAGTATTATGGCGGTGGTGGCGACATTGACAAGCGTTGCTCTTGTGGGGATAAGACATAATGGTCGATAGAGTCTAGCACCTGGTCGGGCAGTGCTCTACACCGACATCCACACCCGGTGGCACATATATCAACGCTACCGGACCGCCAGCATGCCATGTGGCTAACGTGGTGACACTGCAGGCAGCTGAAGGATAAGCCTACATTAGTGGCATAATCAGCGAAGATCTAGGATCATGTATAACAAAAATGAAGCACCTTTGACAGGCAGTCGACATATCGAACAAAGAGGCATCTTCAGTCGCTTTTCGCAAACCTCACATAAGCGACGTCCTGGCGATGTGGCATCGCTGCCGCAGTTCGTACAGACGATGGAGACTCCTAGATAACGAAGTTAGCGATCTTATTAAAGTAATGAGACAGCAGACTCGCCAAGTATACTAGCTTCCGCCTCCTGACTAAGACCAAGAGGCGCAAGCAAGTCCTGGTCCACAGCCTTGAGCAATTCGATGCGCTTGTGCAACAGTTGCCAGCGGAAAAGAATTTCGGCGTATGCGCCGATATGATTCACAAGCTGCACGAGGAACTGCTTCTCGAACAAATCCATCTCCTTCGCGCTGAAAAGACATCGCGACCCATCGGTACGTGCCCAGGATGGAGGAAGATCAAGATATCATACCTTTCGCGCTGAATATACGCCCGCAAGTCTTCTACAACCAAGGTTTTCTCAGGGATCGGCGCCCGCGCGCTTACTACCTGCGAGAACGTCGGTCGACGCGCATTCGTGCTAGTCGACAGCACCGGAATTCGTGTCGCTGTCCCTGCACCCGTGGACTCGGGCCATGACTTCCCTTGCAGTAGGGGTGGAGTGCGAATCTGAGAATGCGGCGAATCTGTCCCTGCTGTCTTGTACCTGGGTGACTCTGAGCCTGCATGGCGTCTGCCCCCTCCTCCTGGAACGGGTATCCCAGGCAGGTTCTCGTTGCTGGAGTCATTTGGTGCGTCCTTGTTAGACTCGTGTTTACTGGTCATGAGTTGGCGCATGCTACTCGTGTTGAAGAGGCTTGACCAAGAGCCACGAGACGAAAAGGAAGTGGAGGCCGCGTTGGTGGTGGGAGATGGCGTAGGGCGCGCCCAGGGGGTAGAGGGGGAGAGAGGCGTAGAGGTTCGGCTTTCTCTGCGCCGCCTGATGCTGAAATATTCAACGGGGGCGCGCACAGTACCCGGGGTAGTAGGAGACAAGGCTCGGGCAGGAGACATTATGGTAACTGCGAAGTTGAAGCATAAAGAAACGTTGCGAAAAAAAAATGAGTACTCACCTGGTGGTGAACGTTTGTGCATCTTAAGGAGGAACACAGCTATCATGGCCAGCATTTGGATGTCCTTCTCGTGAGCTAAGTTCTTGTACCTGATGAAGTGACGTATATCAGGACCGGGCCCTCAGTCAGTGAGAGGATCACAAACAGTTCCATGACGAGGTTGTACACAAGGGGGTTCGAACCCCAGGGTAAATCTGCCTCGACATTACCGCTACCTTGCGAACCACCTTTTGGAAACAACAATCCCATAGTGTTGAAGAACCGCTCGTGATCATACCGGCCATGCTTCTTCGCCACCGCAGCATTCAGTCCGCATATTGCCGCCGGCTCTTTCCCCTCAAACACGTACTCTTTCGCCAACGCCTCACCCGTGCCGGCCACATACGACGCATCCTTTACAAACACCACGATGACATGCGCAGGCGCAAGCAGATAGCCTGCGGGGATGTCGTCCAGCGTGCGGCTTTGCTCGGACGCGCGCCTCTGCTTCAGCCGCGAAGACAGCAGCAGGTTCGTCATGATGTGCAAGATGTTGTCCCCGTCCTCCGCCGGGCGCATATGCGGGGTTGACACGCGCCGGTCCTGCGAGGCGACTGCAAGCCTGCGCACCGCATCGGAAAGCAGTGCCGGAGACTTAAATAGTCGCGGAATGGACTCCACCGAGCGCGTGGGCGCGGACGGCGAGGCAGATAGTTCGTGGAGTGGATTTCGAACGATACGCGGAGGCGCACGGTTGAAGCATACAAGCTGGCCTGTCGGGGAAGATACGTTAGCGAGTGGGATAAAGTTAACTGTTTTGACCGTACCATTCGGACCAAACACCCCCTGCGACGTTCTTGGCTCTGCTATGTTTTTATTGCTGTGCAGCATGGCTACTGCAGTATTGCGGCCCTGCCGAGCGATAGACTCGTCCTCGTCCTCAGAAGAGCTTTCGAATCCCATGTGCACAGGCAAGCGCTCATGTTCATCTTCGTTTCCGAAGACGAGGAATCGCAGACAGGCCTCCAAGCAAGGCCGCCGCGTCTCGCGAATTGCTCGAAGGCGGCGCAGTATGAACGCGCGATTGCGCATCGAGATCAGCGGCGTGCGTTCCAGGTCAATAGTGGGTGTCCCGCCGGGATATGGAGCATGAGGATAGTCTTTCGGAAAAGTGAAGGTGATCCGTATGAAGACGGAGGACGATTCGCCCCACGGGCCATGAAGACCTAGCGTGCACGTCCGCTTCTTCGTAAGATCATGCTGGTCATGTGCAAGAATCAGTAAGAATCTAGTTTTGAGACTTGAGACCGACCTTCTCGAGCTTGATCCTAGAAGACGACGAACTCAGATTCTTGAGGGCCGAAGTAATCCTGAAGTCGAGTCAGACACCGTACCCATCCCATAGCTGACGTTACTCACTCATCCCTGAGACTCTGTCCTTCCCCATCGTCATCCCAGCGCGTGCGACTGTCGCTCCGCTTCACCCCTGCACTCATCGCCCCCGCAAACGTCGGCAACCCCGGCTCGCGCGACTGCGCCCGACTCCGACTCCCCATCCGGCTCACATTCCCGCTCTCCTGCCCGCTTCCCGTGCCCGAGCTGCCGTCCCGCGTCGCCGCCGGCACCGTGATATTCGATATCCACGTGAACGGGTCCATGTGCGCAGACTTCCCCGCGACGTTCCCGCGCGACATCGTCCCGCCCCGCCGCCGGTCGTGCTCAATGGCGATCGGCAGCGCCGTCACCGTCGGCGTCAGCTCGGGCTCCGACTGCGATTGCGACTGCGAAAGGCGCGAGTAGAGCGAGCTGCGCGGGTGCGGCGGGCCGCGCTGCACGTGCGACGGGTGCAGCGGATGCTGGGGCGGCCCTGCACGCACTTCGGCGAGGATGCCGCGGTGGCCGACCGGCGCGGAGAGCGAGGGACGGACTTCGCGCTCGGCGGGGGGCGTGCGGAACGAGAATGAGTTGTCCGCGTAGCCTTGTGCGCGGGGCGTTACGTGCGTGCCGGACGGCTGTCCTGCTCTCTGTGTCGGGTTCAATAGGAGATCCCGCAGAAACAATCGACTGTTTACCTGTATGGCTTCGTGGTCCATCGGCCAGAATCTGAGCGTCTTGTCTTTTGACCAAGTAATAAGCTGGAATTCGTTCCAGTCTGCGCCATGTCAGCTAATGGTCGACGCTGCTCGAGTACCACTGACCGTGATCGCCTCTCCTCCAGACGAATTCCTTTACAGTGTCAGTATGGCCTTCGAAGACTTCCACTGGGCTCTTTGGTTCGGGCACGCCAGGTTCACGTGTCCAAAGCTCGAGCGCATTCTCTCCTCTCTGCGGCAAACTGAGGATGCCATTGCCGAAGGGGAGATCGCGCGCGCGCCAGACAGGGTACGACGTATGGATGACAGTCAGCGGTTCGTGCGTGCACCGCTTCGGCGTGAGTGTGTGCATATCAAACGGATACCTCATTGAGTCATGCTCGCCAGAGAGACCATGGACATCCCAGACTTTGACTGTCTTGTCAAGTGAGCAAGTCACGATCTCGCGGGAACTATTATGAGCCCAGTCGATACCGTATATCTTCGCATTATGGGCCTTGATTCGTTGGATGGGTACGGAGCCTTTCTAAATTGAGCCTGTAAGTGAAGTCGGAGAGGTCACCGATCATGAATCTCACTCGGCGATCCCATATGAGGACCTCGTCCATGTGGGACGATGCGAGAACATGGCCGTCTTGACGATTCCATTTGACCTGAGTGCCTCCAGCTTTCGGACCGTGAACAATCCCGTCGTGAAAACGACGGATGATACTTACCATTGAACGCACAGAAACCTGGCACGTACGTTATATAAGTGCGTTATCCACAGCATGTCTACACTTACCCATGACAGGTTTATTTGTCGTTCGCAAGTCCCAGGCCCACAGCCAAGAATCGACTCCTGTACTGACGACGATATCCGGGTCTTGCGTGTGCCAATTAATATCCGTGATTGCGCGGTAGTGTGAATGCAGAACATGTTCTATCGACGTCTTTCCCGAAAGCATCAGATTCCAAATGAGACTGAATCTTGCTGTGAACGAGGTTATCTCTATGAGATTTGGGCAACACGTACAGCTTTTCGCTCGAAGTCGAAACGATATACTTGATCCCAGCCGGGTGCGGATTCCACTGGACGTCTGCAACATCCCATGTCCCTCCCTGAGGGAGAAATCGAGGTACTTCCAAGGGAGCCCGCAAGTCAATTATGAAGAGTCCTTTCCGACTGAGCGCTGGGTCAGGTCATTCACGAAGACCCAGCTGAAGACACTTACGCCGCGAGCACTACGTCCCGATATGAAGGACTGATGCTCATCTAGGAAGGCTTCAAAACAAAATGCCTAAGCGACGACAGCAAGACTCACATTCCCCACGGCGTCACCGACCAAGTCTTTCATGTCGATCTGGAAGCTCCTCTTGACTCCATCGTCCGACGGCGAGATGGTCTCTATGACCTCCGACGCATCCGTATCCCGCCGCCTCGCTCCATACGACGGTCCACCCGCATGCACATGCGGTAGCTCGAATGACATCCGTCGATGCGGTGACCTGTGGATTGGGAAGTATCCCTGCGACGAATGCGGGACGAACGTTGAAGATAGGTCGTCCGTGTCGGGCGTCATGGTGGCATTTTTTGGCGAGATCTTCCCAGCGTTTAGTGTTGTACGTAGCAAGACACGACTCGGGCGTTGTTTTGCGCGCTTCGGGGAAGACAGAGCACAAGTTTGTCGGAGTCGAAGTCGAAGTCGACGGCGGTGACGCCGACACATACTTACTAGACACGCACGTGATCGATGTAGGAAATTTCCCGGCGCTCATTTGCTCTCTGCTTTCCTCCACTCACAACGGCTGTATATCTCCTGTAAAATGGCAGCGGGACCAAAGAAAAGATCAGCACCCGTCCAGTCTGGTCCAGCACCGAAAAAGGCCCATCTCGAGACAAAATCGCAGCCCGCGAAGAAACGCGCACGTCCGGTTGTGCATGTGCAAGAGAGCGAGCAGGAAGACTCTGATGAAGAGGAGGAGAAGTTGATGGACGAGGAGGCTGAGCTGAATGATGATGATGACGGAGTCGTCGATGAGAATGAGATGGATGTCGACGAGAAGCCCGCGAGGGATCCGAATGGTATATGATCTTCACTTTATGCATTCGTATCGGTACTGACCCTTCTCTCAGCCGCAAAAGAATCCCACAAAGCCCAGAAAGTTTTACTCCAGGAGCGCCGTGCTGCAAAGCCGAACTCTGCCCTCCTTGATGAGGCCAAAAAGACTTGGTCGTTTGCCCGCCAGAAAAATATCTCCAAGGAGGAACGGCAAAAGCATGTCGCGGCTTTGATGCGCGTAATCCGCGGCAAGGTGCAAGACATCGTATTTAAGCATGATGCCAGTCGTATCGTGCAGACTGTTGTGAAGTGGGGCAATCAGAAGCAGAGAGATGAAGTCGCCGTTGAGTTGAAGGGGAAGTACAAGGAACTCTCACAAAACAAATACTCGAAAGTACGTGTCTGATTACATCTCTCTGATGCATTGGGCTCATTTTTGTCTCGCAGTTCCTAGTGACTAAACTCATACGCCTATGCCCGTCGCATCGTCTGTCCATCCTTCTGGAGTTCCGCACCCACGTCATGCGGCTGCTTCTCCATCGAGAAGCATCGCGTGCCATTGCTGACACGTATGAATTATACGCCAATGCCTACGAGCGTGCGGTGCTTTTACAGGACCTCTACGGCAAGGAGACTACTCTGTTCTCCGTGACCGCCGGGAGCGATGTGGATAAGGAGCGAACGAGGAAAGGTCTGAAGGGCATCCTTGAGGGCGTAGACGCAGAGAGAAGAAAACGGGTGCTTAGCGCCTTGAAAGAGAACCTGGTGACGGTGTAAGGCACAGTTGCTGTCCCCCACGCTTTTCTTGTACTGACATCGATTTGTTTTCAAGGTTTAACAATCCTGACAAGGGCTCAATACGGCATGCCATCGTTCACCGCGCGCTGTGGGAGTATATCACAGAGGTAAATGCGATCGAAGACGAGGTAGAACGCGAGAAGTTACACCGAGAGATATTCGAGACGTATGTGCCATCTCCTTTGTTCCTGGCAGTCATTGATGATCGTCACTCCCAGGTGCCAGGAAATTTTGGCTGAGATGGTGCACACCAAGGAAGGCAGTCGGGTTGTGCGAGAATTTCTTGTCAGGGGGAGCGCGAAGGTAGAGCCACCGAAGCATTCGCCGACTCCGCTGATAGAAACCTTCTAGGACCGAAAACAAATCGTCAAAATTATCAAACCCTACATTGAGACGATGGCGAATGATGATGAGGCCCAGCTCGTTCTCTTTACTGCGATGGACGTGATCGAGTGCGCTCCGTTCTGCCTTCTACTCTGTCCAGCGAACTTACAGGCGCTATCTCCAGCGACACAAAGCTCCTCGCAAAATCATTACTTCCCTCAATCACCTCCACGGCGTCCAAGCTACACGCGGTCTCTGCCGGCCGTCGGGCACTGCTGTACCCCCTCGTGCCGCGATCGCGACGGCACTTCACCCCTGCCATCATTGCGACTCTGGCGGAGACGGACGCCATCCGTGAACACACGAGCAAGAAGGAACCGGACGTGCGAGCGGCCGAAGTCCGTGCGGCAGTGAGTCCTGACCTTCTGACGTGGCTCGAACGTGAAGGCGCCGAGGTCAGTCGCGAAACGGGCGGCAGCCTCGTCGTTGCCGAAATCATGCTCGAAGCGGACGGAGGTAAATATTTTGCTTAGTGCATCTTCCTGATAGATACTAAAATTATGCTCTGTAGACAAAACAGCTGCGATGAAGGCCCTCACCGCACCGCTTACATCCTCGTATCCCTCTGAAGACCCGACGCGACCCCATCCGATTGACCTCCCGCATACGTCCCGACTTTACAAAAACTTACTTCAGGGCGGTCACTTCTCCCAGTCGACACGCACCATTGAGACTGTCTCGCGTTTCTCGGCAGCTGAATTTGCGAAAATATTCGTCGACACTGCGGGCAAGGAGCACACGCTTGAGATGGCGAAGAGCGGCGGCGCGTTCGTTGTGGCGGAGCTTCTGGAGCGGATAAATAAGGAAGGGGACAAGGCTCTCAAGGCGAAGGTAAAGGGATGGTTTGCGGACTTTGGGAAGGGCGAGGGTGAGGGCGTCAGAGGATGGGGTGTTCTCATGGAGAAGATAGAGGCCCTACGTTAGAAGGTGTCCTACAAGTCTGACGGTGTAGTTCACCAAACTTACTTTCTCCGTGATTGCCACTTCAATTCTCATTCTTCGTTGGCAGCGGACAGCATGGCAGGGTACTTCCCTCGTTCACTGCGTTTTTTGTAGGTCCCGACCCTTGGATAGAGTTGGCTCTTCCCTATGTCCCTGTATCGCCGCTTATCACCGCACTCTCGCTTTGATTCTCAAGGCTGGCTAATATTCTACATTGTGAACACCACGAACGTGGCTTAACGCCGATCAGTCAGTACCTTCGTCCTTGAAGTAGGAGCTGCTCAATAGCTATACTACTCGTTGGATGAGGATAGTACGACGCCCGTTTTCGGCTAGTTGAAGTCGGTGGTGTTCCAGCAATTAATCAGCGTAACTATGTTCCTGAATTCGGTCTGGACGTACCGCCTGGATCCATGCACGTCCACTATCGCAGCCAGTGTCATTCCCAAGTTGATTGATGAGCTCTTCTCCGCAGTCTGTTAACAAGATGCCCCGGGCAGATTATATCATCTGGCCGCACGTAAGTAGCGGTGGTATAATCCCACATATGCCTACTACATCGATAGACAAGACACAATCGCAGTCTCTCCTACCACAGACTCCTTTCGAGCAGCTATGTCGACGATGCCCGCTGAACCTTCCGCAGTCACAGTCGACCTCAACTACTTCCTCCCCCCGGCCGACGGCTCCAAAGCGTTCGATGAAATTAGGCCCGACCTGGAGCCAGGCGTGCCGTCGACGAACACACGGAGGGATTGGCGCTAAATGGAAATCGAGAATATGCGGGGACACGAGAAGGATGTCAGCCTCGACAACAACGGCTTCCAGTTCTTTCGCCACCTGTCAAGCATACGAGCTTCGACAACGAGGAGA
Organism: Hericium coralloides; assembly: GCA_003675405.1. Lineage (NCBI taxonomy): Eukaryota > Fungi > Basidiomycota > Agaricomycetes > Russulales > Hericiaceae > Hericium > Hericium coralloides. The sequence continues at coordinate 12,100 of QUOP01000172.1, read as the reverse complement.
ACATCAAGGCGGAGTATTATCCTGAGAGCATAGCGCTGATCAAGAATCTCACAGGCGCGAATCGCGTCGTGCTCTTCGACCACAGTACGTATACTTCCGTGATCTCATTTTCATTATTACTGTAGACTAATAGAGCTTCCCAGCCGTCCGCCTCCCCGAAGAGGACGGAAGCAATCCAGAGAAGCGTCAGCCTGCACATAACGTGCACGTCGACCAGACTACGTCGGCCTCCATCACCCGCGTGCATCGACACCTCCCCGCGTCCGACATGCCCTCTCTCCTCACGAAGCGCTTCCAAATCATCAATCAATGGCGTCCGATCCACCACGCGGCCTACGACTCCCCCCTCGCGCTCTGTGACTATCGCAGTGTCGATCCCGCCCAGGATTTAGTCCCCGTGGAATTAATCTTTCCCGCTCACGTGGGCGAGGGGTCTGGTGTCAAGTTCAATCCGGCGCACAAGTGGAAGTATCTGAGAGGGATGACACCGGAGGAGGGCGTGTTGTTCAAATGGTGGGTGTCTATGGTCGCGTAGTCGACTCGGGATGTGATGCTGATTCACGCATCGCTCCTCAGTTTCGACTCTATCCAGGACGGTAGCGTCGCTGTGCTGACGCCTCACACAGCGTTTGAGGACCCCACCACTCCCCAGACGCCGCGAAGCGCGAATCCATCGAACTGAGGGCCATCGTTTTCTATGAGTGAAAGTAACGCTGAAGCCAAGCATCCATGCCCTTCCGTCCTGCATGTAATTTTACTGTCCGACCCAGTCCCGATTGTCAGATCAGAATTTGCAGTCCTTGATCTTCGCCGTTAGTATATTTAAACCTCTTTCAGTTGACGGAGACAACATTGTATTGGTAACATGTAATTGGCGTTTATAGGGACTGGGTAAAGCATCATGCGTTATCGACATTGTCGGACGGACAAGAAATCAAGATCCATAGGCAGTGGGAAGTAAATTCTTCTTCATACATAGGACGCTCGAATACTTCAGCAAAACTCCGGTATTTCAACCTAGCAGATCGAATCCGCACTGTAAGCTTCCGAAAATCGAGTGTATACATAAAAACGGAAATGCTTACCTTCGCCACAGCTGCATCAATCTGAGTTGCCAGGCTTTCAATGAAGGAATGGTGCGAAAATGGTTGGCCCCCACAGCCGGACAGAACGTATGGCACCCATATGATCACATTTTCCCTCGACAATGCCGCCGAACGATGAGGTCGGATTTGCAGCGCTCTCTCCACATGGTACAAGTACCTCCACAACTCAGGAGGGCCCCAAAAACAGCTCTCGTAGTCATACTTGCAATCTTGGCAGCCTTTGTAGTGCACTTGATTGTTTAGGATAGGAATGCCGCAACAATCTTGATCGATGCAACCCCTAGAAGAAATCACAGCGGAGCTGGCAGCGCAGCAGCGCAGATGATATTGAACGAGTGTCCGGAACTGAATGGTGGATGCGAGGGGGAGCTCCGGCGAATCCAGATCTGCGAAAGAATGTTGCAAAGTTTGCTTCGCCGCCTCCCTACAGACGTCAGGGAACTCCATATGGCACGCAACGGCGAAGACACCCAAGGGATCTCGCTCTATGCACTCTCCCAGCGCGGTCTTCGCGGTATCTGTTACGGGCTGGATTTCGTACTTGCGCGAGGCCCAAAGGACATGCTTTATCTCCTTCACCTCGGTCAAGGTAGGCGCGTTGGCGGGTAGCAGCAGCGCAGGATGAAATCGATGGTATGGGAGTCTTCCGTCAGATCAACGACGGGACGCTCTCGTCGGATGGAGGGTGAACATGTCTTTGAACACAGGCGATGCGAGTGATAAGATGAGTTTGTAGACGTGAAAATCGACCAGGTCGCATGTGCGAAGGATGATGTCGGCATTCTTGTCGTTGAATGGCGCGTCGGCATCTCGCGGCTTTGGGGAATCATCAAAGACCGCCAGCGAGGGGCGATTTACGTCGCGTCCTGATCCAGCCATTGTGTTGAAAGGGGCCGGCAAAGGAGTGGGACGGAGTATATGACGATTAGAGCTGAGGAGAGCGATGAGAGAGATGAGGGGAGTGAGGAAGAAACCTGAAAGACACGGGCTTTTAAAAAGACGCGGCGCTTGCTTGTCAACGCCTCGAGGCCGCAACCCAAATAGGAGTACTAGGAAATGGACTTACAGGGAAGAGCGCTGCAATCAGCACAAGCCAGGCATGTGCACGGACGCCGCAGCAATTCTACGAGGAACCTCGCTGGAAAGCACCATACGTATTGACTGTATGCGGAAGAAGTGATGCATCCGTCACCCAGAACCTAGCATCGCATGGCAGAATGGGCTCGGGTATGGCTCTACGAGAATCTTCGACCTGCGGCGAGAATAAGATCTCGCGAAGCTCCCATGCGCCGCAGCAAGGTCTGCGAAGTCATGAGGGCACGAAACCTATGCCTTTGCATCTGATGATAGCAGTCTTTCTGCCATCTTCCTCTTCAACTTCGAATTTGGCGTCTGTGAGCTGTTCAGCCACCCATATCGCCGTCCTTCCGATCCGCAGTCAGTACAGAACAAGCAGATGCACGACGGGAATCAGTGGGATGCCGACTCACTTCGTATGTAAAGTCACCGGGCCAGTCTTCACGGTCGACATTCCTTCCGCCAGCGCGAGGAAAACGATCATTTGATCCTGCGCAGCACGATACTGTCAAGTCAAATTCCATCAAGAGAAAAACAAGGATCCGCACCTGCAGATACACGTCCACGCACGCCCCTACTTCCACGCTCCGCAGCAGCTCTTCCGCCGCCTCGCGTCCCACATCCTCCGCCTCCCTGCCCTTCATCCCAATCGCACTGCCGCCGAGCACGCATCCCGCCTCCGTCTCCGCCCACAGCACAATCCCACTCCCGCTCCCGCGCACGTCCGCCGCCTTCTCTCGCAACGCCTCGATGTTGATAGTGCTCTTATTGATCCCCGCCGCGACGAGCGCCCGCGTCGCGGCCGCCTGCATGCGCCGCGCGATCTCAGCGGGCAGGCCCGCGACATACGCGCGCCCGTGCACGGCTGTAACTGGGCCTGGATCCGTCAGATTTACAGCGGGCAATGGCCCGCCTGTCGGCAGCAGCGCGAACATGATCTCGCCGCCGCCCTTTGGGTAGTATCCGCGCCGTTTGATGGTCAGCTGCGGGGCCAGGCCGAGACGGTGCTGTAGGAAATGTAGGAGAACATGTTGCGTGTAATCGATCTGCGGTGCTGAGAGTGCGTTCGTGCCGCCGCGAAGGGTGAGAGTCGAGGGCTCGGGCAGCGCGTTGCGAGAGAAGAGAAGGCATGGGAGGGCGATCTGAAGCAAAAGCGCGGTTGAGCCTGCCGTGCCGGTATCTGCGCTCGCATTGATGGGGAGGTGGATGCCGTCTGGGATGAACGTAATGCTAGTTGAGCCAAAGCGGTTTCCAGAGATAGAGCCAGAGCAGATCTCAGCGGCAAGGCGAAGGCCTATCATGATCTGTCGCTGAATATACAGAATATAGCAATACTTTAGCTACGCACCAGCTGCATGCTGAGCTTTTAATCCTGGATCTTTGCGGCCCTGTCTTATGTTCTTGATGGTGATAGGTTTGGAGAGTAGAGCTGAAAGCGCGACGGCGTTGCGAAGCAGCTGCCCTCCTCCCTCCAACACGCTCCCATCGATGCTAAGGCCTGTCGGCTCTGCCATGGTGAGGACGGTTTAAAGTTTCCGGCCGATCTGCTTGGGCTCATGTGCAAGTAAGTATCACGATGCTGGTCCACGACTGACGGCGGCCTGAAACGCGCTGCCGGTGGTGATGACGCGGTACTGAACACGATGGAGATGACTTCAGCTGGAAACTAATCTGCACCAGAGCGCAGCACGCACAGTACGGAGGGGGGTGAGATGAGAAGGTGCAGGGTCATGGTGTCAAATAAGATCCATTGAGTCCATTATAGAGCGCGTCATCAGCGGACGATGTGGCTAGGTCGAAGTCGACTCGGTCACCGCCGTGTGCGCATTACCGTGGAGCTTGAACAATCGAGTCAACAGATGAACACAGACTTACAAGGAGGGTGCACTCGTCCATACACTATGTTACGCCGGTACAAAATAAAGAGCTCGAGGATAATATTGGTGGTGAGACAATGGAAGTACAAGCGGAGGCCTCGACAGCAGTATACTATACTCCAGTATATCTGTGCTACAGAAATCAAGGTGAATTTAACGAACCATTTGCTTCAGCAGAAGTCTGGCATTTCAACCTGAGAGATTAAGTATATACCGTAAGCTTCGAAGACAGAATGCATTCGATGCGGGAATATGTGTTCTCACCTCCGCGACGACGGCATCAATCTGGTCTGCTACCCGTTGGATGAACCTGTGGTGTGAATAGTTTTGACCGCACCCGCAGGACTGAAGGGATGACGCCCAAACGCCATTATTAGTGACTGACAAGGCTGCCGAACTGTGCGGACGGGTGTGCAAGGTTTTTTCTAAACGATCCAGGTATCTCCATAATTCTGGAGGGCCCCGCCACTCCCCATTGGTATCAAACGTGCAGCGGGAGCAATTGACCGGAGTTCCGGACCCAAAGATCGACCGGGAAGTCGACCGAATCGGCATGCCGCCTGTGTCTTGAGAAAGGCATTTTCTGGAAGAAATGAGAGCAGAAGTAGCCTTGCAACAGCGAAGGTGGTACTGCATGAGTGCAAAAAACTGGGCTCCAGATATGTTTACGAGCTCTGCTGAATCCAAGGCATCTAATGGATAGAATAAAGAATACCTGGCGGCCTTGGCACAGATATCTGAGAATTGATGGCGACATGCGATCGCAAACACGCTCATGACATCTTTCTCCACGTAATCGTCCAAAGCGATCTTGCCGTGGCGAATGGCTGCACTTAGGTCAAATTTTCTGCCAACTTCGAGGATAGTCCGTATGTCCTGTAGCTTCGTGATTTCGGGAGGGGCGACGGGATAGCAGCATCGAAGGACCAATCCGATGGTATGCGCGTCCTCTGTCAGATCGACGATGGGCAAGGACCCTACTCGACCGTTAGTCTGCGAGGGCTGAGGAAGACTGAACATGTCTCTGAAGACTGGGGAAGCGATGGACAACAGGACTTTGTGAACACGGAAATCGACTTTATCAGATGAACGAAAAATGATATCAGCGCTTTCGTCGTTGAATGGGGCATCGGCGTTTCGTGGTTCCTGAGGCTGTAAGGCTGGTGCTGGTGAATCACCATCGTCTGACCCAGGCATCTCAATGGGGAGGGTTGTATGGCGGATGGGATCAGGTAACGGTTGAGGCTGAAGAGGGCGATAAGAGCGGGAAGGGCAAAGAACCAGGAATCTGGGATAGACGACTTTAAAAAGATTCAGCGCTTGATCAACAAAGCCTCGAGGCCGGAGCCCGAATAGAAGCACTGAAAGACCAATTAAAGACGGACGACAGGGCGCTAAGAAAGGAATGGTTTAGGCAGGTCGTACGAACTCACGAGACGCATCCCGGATCGCTTTTTAGGATTTGGCACATTTTGGCACGATGGTGGCGTTGATTTTCGATCCCCATGCAGAAGCGAACATCGCCGCGAAAAGACGGTAGAGGGTGCGCTGTGAAGTTAATCTGACGAGAAAAGTGTGCTGTTCAATTTGTCGGCCGCAAGGCGACCCGAGAAACTATCATATCACTGAAAAAAGAACTACGGGCAGTAACGAGATAGGCGTACCAATGCCGTGAAAATTCTGCCAATGAGCAGAGAAATCTCTGCACAGGCGTAAGGGCACGCACTTGACAGTTATGGCAGTTCGTGTGCCTTCTTCCTCCAAATCCTCGGCTTCAATGTGGCTTCAAGAAGCTATTATACCACCGAAGAAATTCCAATGCGCGAACTAAGTAGAGGGCCGGTTTCAGCAGCGATACTTATGTTCAACGTGTCAGCCTACACGCGTCGCCAGCGAAGATCTGTCATAGTCTGTCATGAAAGGGATAAGCGTTCGCGATGATATAGCTACATACCAGGCGCCGGATACTGCATTTCGTTCGTGGGCAATGCCCATGCCGGCTCTGCGTATGACATGAGAACACAAGAAATCACTACGAATTGTCCGCTGAGATACGAGGAATGAGCTTGAAACATTGATGAGCTAGAAAACGAGGACACACGGTCATCCATGAACGCATGACATTTTCAGAACTGTGTAGATGCACGGCCATGGACCGGCCGTGCTTCCTAAGGGAAATCGGGTCTAGTCGAGTTGACGAGGAACTTCCATGCTTACGAGCGCCCACATCGCGAGACTAAGAGTGATCTCAATTTGTTCGTGAGAAGATACACGATGCACGAAGTCTGAACTCCCGGCGGTCATATCCTACCATGGATTCAGAACGAACCATGACATTGGCGGGAAGCGTGGGTCGCGTTAATCCTAGAAGAAACTGGGAACTTCGACCTGTTGGGGAAGGTAGCGGTGGCCCGTAAGTGTCATGCCCGAGAGAAGCGTTAGAAATACAATGGAGGCTTACTTCCGCCACCGCGCGATCAACCTCCTCTGCTAGGGCTTGAGCAAACGCATTATCCCTCGTGTAGACCTGCTGGCAGCTGCAGCCAGAGATTTGGCGTTGAATTTGGCTGGGCCATGCGCCATATGGAATGCGAGCCACCTTGCCGCTATGATCGCAGAATGACACCGTCCACTTGCTCAGGACCTCGTTTGACAAGACCGTCAGGCCACAAGGTCGGACCTCTAACGCCCCCTTCGCTGCGCCCAGAAACCTCCATAATGAAGGCGGAGCGTACCAGTCACTCCCGCCCTCCCGATCTCTCACGTCGCAGCCGTGACATCGCTGGACCATTGAGGGGCCATCCGGCAAGTCGCTAAACCACGTCCTAGAAGACGCTACTGCAGACGCAGCTTCACCGCAGCGCTTGTGATATTGCAGGAGCTTGTGGTACTGACGTGCTGAAATATAGCTGACTTCCGTCGAATTAAGCGAGGTCCAAGGATGCTGCAGGGAACGCCGTGCCGCCAATGTCGAAAGATCACGGAGCTTGTAGCGCAACGCAATACACCACACGCCGAGGACATCCTGGTCCACAAGATCCGCGAGCGCAGCCTCTACATATGCCTTCAACCCGTCGATGCCATATTTCAGCCCCGTAGCGAAGACAAGCCGCGCCTCGCTCAGCTGTGTAAGGCGTGGAGGGTAGCACAGACGAAGGATGACCCCAAGCGTCCGTGAGTCTTCTGGGACATCGATGATGGGCGGAAGCTTTGCTTCGTGATCCACTGGATGTGTTTCGGCTGTCAGGGCTTGCTGGCAATCGAGAATCAGGCCCTTGAATACGGGGGATGCAAATAAAAGAGCTGTGGACGTGGAAGTTGACTTGATCGGATGAACGCAGGACGATATTCGCTGTTAGATCGTCAAAGGGAGCATGAGCGTCTCAAGGCCCAGACACCGAGAAAGGCGGAGGAATGAGATGCGTTGTCGTGGGCGAGGCGGGAGAAGAGCTAGACGGTTTTCCCCCCGATCGCTGCCTAGACAAGAATCGCTTTGAATAAAGCAAAAGCAAAAGGAAGAGAAAACTACACGCACCTATCGGACCATGGTCCACGAGGGATTACAAAATTCTTGTCTTCGGCATAACGTTGATGATATTCCAAGAGCAGGAGATACTTGTCCGCCGTGATATGATCCAACTCCTCCGTATCGAGCGATAAGAATGGATGCTGTAAAAATTGCTTCGTAGCCTTGGTGCAGATACCATACAGCTCGCAACGGATAGCGAGGGCGAAAACCCCAAGTATGTCCTGCTGGATGCACTGCCGGAGAGCCGTTTTGGCGACCATGAACACTACTTTCAAGTCGTGCTTGCGAGCTGCGAGGAGAACCGGACTGACATCTTTCAGCTTCTTCAAATTTGGCCGATAGACTGGATAACATAGATGCAGGACAGAAGTCAGGGTAAAGGAGTCCTCCGAGACATCGATGACTGGGGGAGATGCTACGTGGTCGCCTTCTTTGTGTGGATCGGATGCTGGCACGGGCTGAGGAAGGCTGAACATGCTCTCGAAGACGGGTGATGCCAACGATAAAATGGCCTTGAAGACATAAAAATTAACCTTATCAGATGCGCGAAGGATGACATCTGCGGCTTTGTTGTTGAATGGCTTGTCAGCTACTCGAGGCTCCTGTACAGATGAAATGGGCGGTGAACTGTCTGCTAGATTGGACATCATGTTTACGATGCAAGTTGGTCTGACAATGAGCGTTGGAGTAGAGGAAGGATTCTGATAGAGCGGATGAGGATGGGATGTCGAGGCGGTACTGATCGATCAATTTGTGTCGTCTTCGAGGTCGAATTCAAGAAGGAAGGAAGGAAGAATTTGACGAGATAGGTGAGCTAACGCTAGTGCACCAGAAAGGCGGCCGGACTCTTTTTCGTGTCTCGTTGCGGGAGGATCGGTGGACGATTGTGGTCGAAGCCGACCATCGGCGTTAAGAGTTTTGACGAGTACCTACGCATATCAAGGAACTCGTTGTCGTGAGAGCAGAGATGAACGAACGACGACCATATCTGTCAGATGTGGAGGTCGGAGATATAGAAGCAGCATGGCGCCGTCCGACTGCAAGACCTTGGCATAACATTCGAATTTCGAGTCGACAAATAGTCGCATGTTCAGTCACTTCACGGTTATGCAGTCCTTGCAAGACATGGCATATGTTCATCTGTCTACCAGAGCTACAGTATCAAAAAGCATGGCGCAAAGCGATGGTACAGAAATCTAATCGTAGAAGACAAGCGCCCTCAACTCAATCGACTCGCGCTTGACGGCGCCCGGTACTAGTAGAATTGACGGGTCCTCGAACGCAGTGTGCAGCCTCAGCACCGCGACACGTAACAGAAAGCGCGGGTCATGGTAATTTTAGAAGAAACTGGGAACTTCGATCTGTTGGGGAAGATGTCCGTAGCCTGTGAGTATCGTCACAAAGGGAAGTGTGGAAGGGAGGAGTGTTTACCTCTCCTACGACACGATCAACCTCCTGTGCCAGAGCCTGAGCAAATTTGCGATCCCTCGTGTATATATGCGTGCAGCCGTTACCTCCGTAATATCCCTTCCCGTTATAATTCCGTTTGCTGCTGGGATTACAGAACTTCTCAGTCCACTTGCTCAGGACTTCATCTGACAAGACAGTCAGGCCACAGGGACGGACCTCTAACGCGCCTTTCGCTGCATCTAGAAATGTCCAGAGCGAAGACGGGGCATACCAGGTACTCCCACCCGTCCGATCTTCCACGTAGCAGCCAGTGCATTGCGGAACTGTTGAGGGGCCACCCGCCATGTCGTTGAACCACGTCCTCGAAGACGTCACTGCGGATGCGGCCTCACCGCAGTGTTTGTGATATCGCATGAGCTCGTGATACTGACGTGCAGAGATATAACTGAGTTCCGCCGAATTAAGGGAGGCCCAAGGATACTGCAGGGAATGCCTCGCCGCCAGCTTGGCAAGGTCACGCAGCTTGTAGCGCAACGCAATGCACCACACGCCGAGGGTATCCTGGTCGACAAGATCCGCGAGGGCGGCCTGCACAAGAGACATCACCGCAGTGATGTCATACTTCAACCCTGCAGAAAAAACGACTCTCGCTTCACTCAGTTTTGTGAGGCGTGGAAGGTGGACAGGGTAGCAGACACCCAGAACAAAATTGAGAGTGCGTGAGTCTTCTGTGACATTAATGATTGGCGGTAGCTTTCCTTCGCCACCCACAGAGTGTGTTTCTGAAGTCAAGGTCCGGCGATGATCATGGATAATGTCCTTGAATGCGGGAGATGCAAGTGAAAGGATGAAGTTGTGAACGTGGAAGTGGATCCGATCAGATGAGCACAGAATTACATCTGCAGTTTTATCATCGAAAGGCGCGTCAGCTTCCCGAGGTGGATCTGGGGAGAGAACCAAAGGACTGGAAGGTGGTGTAGTCGATGATGCAGGGGAAGAAACTGAAGGTTGTCCCTCCGAGAGCAGGCTGAAACAAGACAAACCATAGTTTAATGGAACGAATTAAGATAAAATCAAAAGGGCATTGTCACACCTCTTAGACCATGCTTCAGGAGGTATGGCGAAGTCCGAGTTTCGAGTGGAGCAGTTATGATACATCAGGAGTTGACGGTACCTGTCCGCCTTGATATGATCCAACTCCTCCGAATCCAGCGATAGGAAAGCACGCTGTGCGAATTGCTTTCCGGCCTTGGAACAGACATCGTACAGCTCGCAACGGAGGGCAAGAGCGAAGGCTCCAAGTGCATCCTGATCGATGCACTGCTCAAGAGCGATCTTGGCGACCGAAAGCACCACGTTCATCTCATATTTGAAGGCCGCCAGGAGAACTGGGCCAACTTCTACCAGTTCGGTCATGCTGGGTCTTCGAACTGGGTAACAGAAGTGGAGGACAAGTTCCATAGTACGCGAGTCCTCTGAGACGTCGATGACTGGATGGGATGCTGCGGGGCCGTCTCTGGTCGATAGCTCGAAATCTGGTGGAGGCTGAGGAAGGCTGAACATGTTCTCGAAGACAGGCGATGCCAATGATAGGATGGCCTTGTAGACATAGAAATCGACTTTGTCGGACGTGCGAAGGATTACGTCCGCAGCTCTATCGTTGAACGGCTTGTCGGCTACTCGAGGCTCCTGTAGAGTCAAGGTAGGCGGCGAGGTATCTGTTATATCGGACATTATGTTGAGGCAGGTTGGACTGTCAACGCGCGGTGGAGCAGAGGATGACTAGAGCGGACGAGGATGGCGTGTGGCGGCCAAATTCCAATCCGTTATCAAGTATACTTGCTTGTCCTCGAGGCCGACTTCCGAGAAGCTGCTGCGGATGTGACAAGTTAGTGATGGCGCCAAAATCTGAATAGCTTTTGGCAAAAAAGATAGATAAATCGGAACGTGGCTTGCTTTTCACGTCCATCTGCCAGGAAAGGATGGATTCTTGGCGATACGGACGGTCTAACATACGGCAGGTAATTGTGTTCAGTCATAAGTGCACGCGCCCAATGTCCTCGCATCTAGTAATGGCAATTTCAGCGCCTTCTTCCTTCTCCGAGTCCTCCGTTTCGAGCTTCACATCGGGAGTTGTTCTGTTACCGAAGGAAAACCGATACTCAGCTATGATAGTAAAAAGCAAGTAAAGATACATAACCAGAGATAGCCGAACTAGCCTCATATATTTAGCACTAGTCTTCGTTGTCAAAATATCATCCCCAGTGACACACAGACCTCATAATTTGGACTCAACCAGCAGTGACAAGCCATGCAAGTCGCGATCATCAATTATGAGAGCCTCGCGCGAAATTAGAAAGCCATTTCTTTCAGCAGAACTTCGCACTTCAACCTGGAACATGGGAAACTGTGAGCTTCTGAATTAAAGGACAGATGGTAGTTACTTCCGCATCAAGCTTGTTTGCCAGAGCTTCGGTGAAGGAGCGGTGCGGGTAACTAGATTTAGGCTCGCAAGGCGGGAAGAACGGCTCCTGGCCAGATTGTCGCTCGACAAGACTGCTGAACCATGCGGAGAAATTCTCGAGGTCTTCTCCACAGCTCAGGACGGCCCTGGCACAGTTTGTGATCCCGGTCCAGCTGTTGTAAACGCTGCGTGTATGACTCGCCTGCAATGGAAATACGCTATTGGTCCATGGAGCTGCGCTGCGGAGATACTGCAGAGATCGCCTGGATCTAGAGTACGTGTCGTAAAGACATCCTGACCGCTTTCGCGCGGATGGTGGACAGCCCGTGACAGTATGCGACCACGACATGCTCAGGACCTCGAGATGTCCATTCCCGCGTACTTGTCTAGAGCGACAGTGCTGTGATGAAGGCCTTGCAACCAGAGTCGAGGGCACCTCGGATGTCCCCCCGCTCCATGAGTTCGGCAGGAAGAATGCGATGGTATCATTGAAGTTCCAAAATGACGATACGTCATCCTCTGTCTGGTCGACGATCGACAGAGGCTTGGCTACCGCTCGAGCATCCGCCTGAGCCTGGAAAGGCTGGAGAGTAACGTGCCGCCACAGACCAGGAAGCGATAGGCACGAAGTGAGAGA
>QUOP01000171.1:0-151636 GCA_003675405.1 Hericium coralloides | reverse complement strand
GCCTTTAAAAATGTGACAGAACGATTGCGCTCGTTCTATAGATGGCGATCCCAAGTAAGAACGTTAAGCGAGCGTGTCGAACGAGTGCGACGAGAATAACTTGGAGTGGAGGAGAGAATACGGACCGTAATGGGCTGTATTTCTATCTTTCTCCGTCCCATCGCGAGTGTTCGGCTGTGCTTGGCGTGATCTGGCGAGGCTGTTGGACTTGGTCTGCTGCAGCTGTCTGCAGAGGACAGGTAGGGAGAAGGGGAAGCGGGATGGGAGGTTCGGGAACGGAGCGTCGAGGGACGCTTGACTTGACGTCCTGACTGGCAAACCGCGCCGCAAACGGTCGATGCATCGCAGCGAAAGGTCGAGGGCAGAGCCGCGAGCGCTGCTGTCGCCGCTGTCTGCAGCCCTGACCCCGAGTCAGGGTTAAGGTCGTCTGCGACGGGCGCTCCGTCTGCGTCTGTCCTCCAATGGCCTGCGTTGGTTTCGCTCGAACACACCGAGGGCAAATGTGAGAGATAGTCTTTTTCTTTCTTTCTAGACCACACATCCCCTTGGACGCCACTCTGCCCGGTTCATCCTCGCTTAGCACGCTCGATTCACGCTTAACGCGTTCGTTCACGCCATTGTTCACTTCCCGCTCTTTTCCCGCCTTTTTTCGTGGTTTTTTTTTCAGTCCTATGCGACGTCTACAAGTCATTCTGTCTCGTCTTTCGCCCTTCGAACGACTACGACTCGTACAGCGCCCCGACAACGTCCCCGATCGCGTCAGATTCGCGCCGGAGAACGCGTTCAATGGTCCGCAATTCCAGCCCCGAGCAACTACATCCGACGCATACACGCCCCGGCCGCGCACAAGGCGGGGAAAGCAGTCATGGCGGCATTTTTGCGACCGCAGCAAAATTCGTTCCGGTGCGTCAAAGCAGCGCATCGGCCACTATAAACGACGGCTCGCTCTGGATTCAAACAACCACGGCACTTACGGACATTCCAGCGATCACGCCCCCTCCGAGACACGCAAGTCGAGCCGAGCAGTCCGGTCGCGCGGGGGATCTGGAGGAGGTCGGCGCGGCTTGCCGCAACAAGGCGCCGTACCCAGATTGAAGAATCTGAAAATCGGTAAGCAGCTAGCTCCGAATTCACAAGCACGACACTCACCGTGTCGATGGCGCCTGCACAACGACTACCGATCCGCAGGACGACGCAGGCTGTCGTGCGAGGGATCCGAGGAGCGCAGATACCCTGCGCGTCGGACAAGTCTGAGAACCCGTAACTCAGCAGCTCCGAACTCAGAAAAAAACACGATACTCACAGAAAGACCAGTGCCGAGGCCCGAAGGGCGTCCGCGTCGGTCGAGGACCCGCGAGAGGACGCGACGCATCTGGAACGCGGACAGTAGTCAGTGCTTAACTCTTATCTCGAATGGTACTCACGGGAGTTCCAGCGCTCCACCTTGACGATGGCGCCCACGTAGTCGCACCTCGGAGGTGCGCGGGACGGGGAGCAAGGGAAACGGAGCGGCTCGCGATGAGCGCACGGCAACTGGCACAAGGTGAGTAGGGCACTTCGAACGCGTGCAAGCACGGCACTCACGGCAGTTTCAGCGCCCCCTGACTTGACGATGACGCCCGCGTGCAGGACGAGCAAAGCGGTCGCGACGCCAATGCGCGAAGGCGCCGGACTCGGTGCTTGAGGCGCGACACGTCCTCGCGGTGCCGGGGGCGCGCGGCGAGAAGGCGATGCGTACAGAGCCTGAAAGCCGGTAAGCAAATCACTTTCGACTTGACCGAGTGCGATACTTACCACGGCAACAGCACCGCGACTTGGCGATGACGACACCATACCCCGGCGATGCGTGCCTTGAACGGAGCAGTCGCGCGGGGGATGCACAGGAGCGCGCCGTTGGACGCGCTCGTTCTCCCGGCAAAGGTACTGGCTGCAAGCCGCCACCGGAGACCCCGCTGTCAGTCACAGCCCGGCGATGGGAGTGCGAGGACACGACAATCTAGACATCGGTGAGTCAATACGTCTTCATTCGAACAAGCACGAATCTCACCGGTGTGGCAGCATCACGAGGTCCGCGGCGGCTCCGGGATGCGGGCATGAGGGGAGCAGTCGCGCGGGGGATGCGGGGACACACACGCGATGTGCGAAGCGAATGGGTTCAGCCCGTCGCCCAACTTCGCGAAGACGCCCTCATTCTGGTGGTACAGCGGGCGGCGCTCGACTCTTGGCCCGTCAGTCGAAGGGCTCTCGACAAGCAGCGTTGGGAGTGCGCTACGAGAACGCGGTGCAGCTCGAGTCTGAACATCGGTGAGTTCGTAGCTTTAGCTTGATTAACCGAAGGCTTACCGGATCTCCAGCGCCGTAAGTTGGCATCGACGCAATAGCGACGCAGCCGAGACGCGCGCGCGGGGCATTGCCGCGTCGGTACAGGTACATCTCATATGTCTCCGACACAAGACAAGCTGCCCTTGGAGTGGCGCGAGATGAGCCCGCTTCTCGTCGAAGATGTGCTGCAATTCTATCCCTGTACGGGGGAATTGTACGTGAAGCAGTTGGAGATGATGAGCTTGAAGTCGTCGCGGGAGCGCTTCGCTATTCTCGAGCTTTCTGCGCGTCGTCGACCAATCCGTCGGTCGCTGGATGGCCCTGGGATAGTCAGCGCTCGGAAGCTTCATCCGGATTAGGACGTACTTACCGATGGTCTGGAGGAGGGGGATGGATCTCGCGCTTCGGCCGACCGTCGTCGCTGAGGCGAATGACAGGTACCGATTGCGATGACCGTCGCGACGCCTCCGGCGTGGGCGCTGAATGAGGAGTCGCGGGCTGCTTGACGCTAGCCGCAGGTTTCCGCTGATCAATAGGTATGAGTTCGTGACAATTGAAGTAGATAGAGCAGCTACATACCTCTTTAGGTGCAGGCATGTGTTTGATCTGCTCGTCAAAGACCTCCTCGACACGCTTCCTTTGCGGCGCCGTCCGACTGTTTTGGACTTGGGCGATGCGAGCGAGCGCGAGAGGCTGGCAGAACCCGGTACGTGAAAGCTACGCAGACTGAGGTGAGTAAATCACGATATCGAACGACAACCAGATACTCACCTGGCACGCCGTCTGCCCGTGTTTCCCATAGCGTGGCGGCGACCCTCATAAAGACGTCCGAAGCACGAGAGACGGGCCGCGCGAAGACACGCAGCAAGTCCAGACGCCGGGCAAGTCGGCCGTGAGCGAGCGTCGTCAGATTTGACGACGTCTCCGTCTTAGCAGCATGGCCGCCGCCATGGCCTAGCGAAGCGTACGAGACAGATCGTCATGGCGAGTCACCGCCAGCGCGAACGACGGAAGCGCGCGTCCGACAGATGCACGCCATCTAACTCGACGACGATGTCTCTTCGTGCTGATGCTGAGAATGGGTGGCGCAGCGGCACGCCTGCATCTATCGCCCAAACGCGACCGTAATGCCCTTGTCTTGGAAGTCCGGCGGTGAGGACACGACACGCCAGTCGGCCTTGCTCGGTCGTGAAGTTCGCGGCTCCGAGAGACACGCAGTGCGACGGGATCGCAAACACGCGACGGGATCGCAAACCCGGGCGGCTCCGTCCTCATGAACTTGATGATGACGCCCTTGGTCGCGCGCAGTACGAGCGGGTTACCGGGCAGACAAACGAGCGTAGGGGGGACAACGGAAGTCGACTGCGTGGTCGACAGTGTCGAGACGTGGCCTCATACTTGATGATGACACCCTCCGTCATCGCGCCCTTGACGTGGCAGCCTACCGGACACGATACCGACGTTCAGACTATGCCTGTCGAAGAAAGTAAGTCGGCGCTCGATTTCAGTCTGCGACGACGTACTTACCTACCAGGCGTTGAACTTGATGATGACGCCCGGCGCCATGGCGTCGGATGTGGCCCACTGACGAGGCTACGCGAAGGATTTGCCGCCTCAAATCTCCTCGACGCGGGGTAACGAGCGCCGGTCCCCGGCGCGGAGAAGGGCGAGAGATCCCGCAACTTGATGATGACGCCCTTGGCGTATCTGAGAGTGCCGTCGGGGGGGAGATAGCGAACACGGCATGCGTTACATCTTCACGGCAGGTAAGTACTAAGTATACAATCGACCTGAAACCCACACTGTACTCACCAAACACTAGCCAGCGCACGTACTTGATGATGACGCCCTTCGGGGATAATTGCGAGTGCACACTGATCTCGGTGCGGGCGCAAAGCGATGTGAATCGCAGGGCGGGCCAGGTGTCGAGACGGCGCTGGCAGGGAGAATGCCATTTAGTTCTGACTCACCACTCGATGCGAAGGACATCGTCGCGGAACGCGCGATGGGCTGCGCCCAATCCTCGCACCCAGCGATGTTGGCGTGCCGTGTGTCGACAATCGACATCGAGCATCCCGTGAGTAGCAAGTACCGCTCGCATCGGGGCGTCAAGAACTAGAGAAATTCAAAGTCCTCGTAAGCATCACACTGGCTACTGCCAATACGAGGGACTCACCGCGCGAAACCTAACGCTTCGCAGATACTTCGAAGCCTACGCCGGGACCCGCGAGGTTATGACGTGCGGCGGGCTTCGCCCGGCTCCAGCACACATACCATCGGCATCGGCGTCGACCCACCGACACTCGCAGTGAATCCTTCGACTACATGTGTGAAGGGCGCTCGAGGCGGGCCACTGGACATTGGAGGAAACCCAAAATAAAGCTTATTGACTGAGATTCAGTGAGTGTCGATTGAAATCGCTTGATATTGTCTTGAGATACTCACCGGACGGCATGAATAGCTGTAAGCACACTAGAGTCGCAGGGAAGAGGTGCCAGCCGGGCTTCGCCCGGCTATGGCGCCCGAGCACTGTTGGGGGGCATCAGCGTCGACGGAAACCCATCGACGCCAGCTCCGATAACTCGATTTACAGGCTCGGCGCGGGCCTTTGAGCCTTGGAGAAAACGTGGCAAAACGTACATCTTCGAGGGCTTGGTGAGTATTGATTTGGACCGGCTAATATCTCGTGAGGGTACGCACCAGGTGATGCCCGCTCGCAGTGCCCAAGTGCCGCCAGCGTCGACTCCGAACGCGCCCGCCGCTCAGCGCGGGCGGATAAAAAGAGACCAAAACGAGTTTCTAAAATCTTCGTGAGTACTTCGCTCGATCAGCTGATTTCGCCGTGTGGTACTTACTAGGCTGCATCGCCGGGACTTCGCAGGACGTCTCAGCGACGCCTCAATGACAATCACCGAGTCCGCGGCTTCCCTGTCTGTTTCCGCCTTGTACATGTGCCGCCCGCTCTCACGACGAGCATCTACGCTGGCTGCAACGATTGCCGCCAGGATCTCGCGCCTCGACTTTGACCACGAGCATGGCGAAGTCCCGCAATGCAGGGCTCCTGGCACAGAAGGGGGTCGCCGATAGCGATCTACGTATTGAACAAGGTAAACAGCATGCAAATAAAAACTGACTGGGAATACACAACACCAGGATCACCAGAAACGAGGCGGCCTTCGTGCCATGCGCCTGTAGATGGCCACCAGCTCCCGTATCCCTGATAGCCAATGCACGGGGTTTGACCTTCGTCCCCTCCAGTGTGCGCTCCCGCCTATGCGATGCCGTCGATCCACACGCCGCTCGCTGCGAGACCGACTCCAATGGGAGCTGGCCGACAGGAGAGCGGCTGGAGGTCGACGGAATCGGCCACCAGGCGAGCATCGCTTTGCCACGAGCAGAGTGCGGGCAGGCCGGAGGCACGGTCGCTATGTGAACCGTGGCTAGAAAAAAGGACTGCATATGTCAGAAGGGCAACAAAGTGAGTGGCGGTAGCAGCGCATACCACGACTCGATGCGGGAGCTACGGATGGACACGAGCATAGACGTCGACGGGGAATGGACGGGAAGATGCAACGACCTTCACGGGCGCGAAGAGATGTCTGTCGGTCTTATGTACCACACGGAGGGACAATCCTTCCTCCGCGTCGCTTACTCCGAATCTTCCGTGTCACTGCCCGGAAATTTGTGTGCCCTCACTTACGTCTCCGGCACAAGGCTATCTCCGGTCGCCATTCTCTCGTTCTTCATATAGGACAATAAATGGATTCTTGGACATAGCAACACATATGAAGGATGGACTCAAAGCATGCAAGAATTCTATGCTAACGGATCATCGGCCTCTACCCAACGGTCCGTCTTCGTCTCACGGATGCGCTTCTTGCGCTTTCCAGCCGGACCCTTCTGGCAGTGCGGCCGTGCATCGCCCGCATCCACACGTGTTGCCTTTGCTTTCCCATGCAATCCACTCTGTGCCTGATGTGCATCCCACCGCGCACGGAATTCCTCTTCCGTTAGCCGCCTGAATCTCGTGTGACCCAGCTCCCAAGACCGGACAAGCCTCACCAATGAGCCGTGTGCGAGCGAAGACTGACTGAGCTCTCGAAATTCGGCGTATTGATGTGGCCACCCTTCGATGTCGACCCGATACAGCTTAACCACTTTGTCCCAGTAGTGGGCCCATGACATCTTTGTAGATGGAACTCCCGAGACATGCACTGAAGAGAATATTAGTCAGTACAAGTTCTGAAACACGACATCTGACCACCGAAAGAATCGGACCGAGTGCGCACCAAGCGATGAATGGATGAGCCACCGAAGCCGAGCGTAAAGCTCGATGTCCGACAGCTTCGCCAGGGTCTCCGCTAAGCCATCTATCAATCTATTAGTTTATTGGCTGATGCTCACGTCAAATGCAGAGACTTACGGTTGCCGCTGGACCTGATTTGGCCAAGTGCGCGGCCAGATGGCTTCGGCAGAAGGGGGCGAAGCAAGAGCTCTCGTGCCATATTTGGGACACCAACTGAAATTTCGTCTCCATGGAGGCCTCGATTTAAATGCAGAGAAGGTTGGCCCACATCTGTCTGAATCTGTGGATCTGTCGGCAGATTCAAGGACCCAAAAATGAAATTCATGAGTTTCATGAAGGTCTGGACCTTCAACAGGTCAGATCGTACACCGAAAGGCATTTTTGTTGGAGAAAACAGTCCGAAGTGCATGGTCTGAGCATAAACAAATTTTTCTCACACCCATTGAGTGGGTTGTACATGACAACCGGCAATTCAATACAACTTAATTTGACAGTGCAGCTATCATCAAAACAGTTTGAAGGTAATCTCGGAAGGCTCCATATGAGAGATCCCTCAACGCGGCTCTAACTGAATGTGCGCATGCGGACGACGGAGATTAGCATGCTCAGATGAAACACGGACTGGTACGGTTGCCAAGGATCGGGCATTGGTCACCTGTTCCCCGTCATTCTGCCCGTTTCGGATCCCACATGCCTGCCCCCAGCGAAAGGACTTCCTGGAACCTTGCCTCGCCAGGTGGAACCGAATGGCCAGAGCACGAAAATTAACTCATGTTTTGTCAGCTTGCATGTCTCCGTCATGGGGATGCGGCGCCTCCTGGAGCAGCAGCTCACCGTGTCATTTTCCTGCTTTCCCGTCGCTCCACGCAGGCGCCGTTCGTGGTCCTGGTTCACTGCTCCTCTCTTTGCCCCTCCATCGCTCTCGATCCCGCCGAACAAATGCCCAGCACCTGAAAGCTACAAAAAAAAAGGGAGGGTGAGCTGGAATCTCTTGGGATAATTGAATACTTACCTCAGATTATCGTGTTTGCACCAGAAACGATGGGGAAGGAGCGCCGTAGTGAGAAACGAGCACATTACTAGCGCTGTCGCACCCGTCAAGTCCCCGTGCCATGTACGAGATCCATTTCACTTTCGCAGCGCCAGCACTCAAACGTCGACAATCAGCAGCCCGCTGTTGTTGTCCGGCGTTCTAAATACACTGTGGCGAGTCTCCAATCCTCAAATTACATGACTCAAACGAGCACTCATAGACAGCGATTTTTTTCTTACCGTCTCTCCATGTGGAAAGCATGGTGCAGCGCAAGGCGCGAGGCGCGCTCGGCGAGGACGCACGCGACGTGCCGCGAGGAGCGCGGCTGTAGCACGCGAGAGGGAATGTGGGCATGCCGGATCTGCGCATACGGGATTTGTACGACGACGTTTGTGAGAGCGCCAGCGCACCTTCTCTCTTCACATGTCAGCGTCGCTGACTTATGCAACAGGAGATAGATGGAAAAGGACTCACGGACAGCGTGCGGAACAGAACGCGGCGCGGCGCTCGTGCGGATCAATCAAGGTCTGCAAGCACGACAAGTTGCAGGCAGGTGGATTTTGGATTGCAGGCGCAGGCTTGGAGTGAATAATTTTGTACCGGGTGAGCAATTTGTATGCACGTAACACTCCGTACTTATTTTGTAGCTGAAACAAGCCAAGGGCGAGCGGGCCGCGTGGATCCCATCCGCCGCGACATGGCTGCAGCAGTAGCTTTGAGAGACTAAGCCTATGGACAGACCGCATGCGATCGCCGGCGCCGTTCCTGCAGGCGTCGCAACAACGTTTGAAAAAATCACGTATGACTTGCGACCAGGGTAGGGCATGTCGCATTACGCACACTTCCCCTCACGAGAAGCGGGACAAGGCGGGATCACTGCCGTCGATGCCGTCGACCGGTGCAGTCAGCGATATTGGCCACAACAGGCATTGCTGATGCGTGGACATCCAGCCCTATGCGCCCAGGGCCGAGTCGGCGCGTCGTCTAGTGCGCACGTTCTCCGATTCGAGCAGGGGAGACGGAGAAGGGTCTCAGCCGTGCGGTGTCTCGCATGACATGTCGTGCAGTGTGATTGTCCCGGGTAGTGGCTGCAAAGGCCGTCGTCGCCAAGTTCGGGGCAGAAGCACCATCCTCGAGCATGTCGGCGCAGCTGACAAGCAGACTTCCAGCTCTCACGTAACAGCGCCGAGCCTCGTGCACCGTCTCGTGTGAGATTGCACTGAAAACAAAGTAAAGGCGAGCGGCGATGGAGCGGGGTGATGCGCCGGGTGTACGGACTGTCTCAGATGCAGCGTGGCGACGACGGAATTTTGGAAGCGGACAGTCCGCATGCGATAGGCGGTATTGTCCATGCGGCCGCTATGAAGATGCCAGACGGAGATCGCGAGAGAGAAAAAACAAGGGTGGGGGCGGAGTCGTGCGCCTCGTGAGAAGCACGGACGCAAAGACCTCGGCGCCGAACAGCGAGGTTACCGATAGTGGGCTTAGTCCGACTTTGATGTGGAGATTACCATACCCGCCCTCCAAGGCAGCGTGGCAAATGTGCCAGAGAACCACCCTGGGTTCGCGTTCGTCGTCGCGTGTGATCCCGCAGTAATGCGTTGCGTACCATTTGCCATGGAGGCTAGGGACCTTGAGATCGGCACAGCTGCCATGACTTGGGTACTCCGAAGGATAAACAGAACCTGAACTAACCGTAAAGTCAGCGCATGACAGAACCGATCGACGGCGAGAGCAGGGCACCCACCGTCCACTTGGATCGCGGGCCGGGGCACGGGCATGTAAGTGTCCAGATCGTCAACGTAGACCCCTTACGACGCCGCCGCTTGAAAGCGCGTCCCGGTCGGCTCTGGACATGTAAAAAATGATGATGAGTCTCACGTTCGGCGATGGAAACAGTGTCGCTCTCGGCTGGGGGTGCGATAGAAAATGTACCAGGGGGATGCGCCTAACCTGCGAGCGCTGAGTTACATAGTCACATTTCGCTAACGATATTCCAGAGATCATGAAAGCGTGCCGCACGATACGACGCACGGCGAGCAGCGAGGTCACTGATAAGGGTCTCATCAGACAAGGTTGGCGCGGAACCGCCATCCTCGGTCTCCAAGTCGGCGCGGCCGATGGCACTGCGGGCATCCCACCCGTTCAGAATATCGAGGCTTGCGTGCCCCGTCCTGGGATCCTGCGGACAGCCGTCGCGTGTCGTGTGCCATGGCGGAAGACCAGAGACTTTGAGGTCGGCGCGGCTGCCGTGAATCGAGTATCCCGACGGGGAAAGAAATCTGAGTTATCCATGCAGAAGTCAATGCAGGGCGGCGGGTGATCGAGAGCAAGGAAGGAACGCTCACCGTCCGCCATCCGCTTGGATCGCAGGGCGCGGTGCGGGCGCGAAGACGTCCAGAACACCGATGCGGACTTCTGACGACGACACCGCTTGAGCGCATGTCCCGATTGGCTCTGGGCAGATACATGGAAATGAGTCCTGCATTCTGCGATGGAAAAATGATGTCGCTCCCGACCGGGGGCGTGACAGGCAACGTACCGATGAGATATGCCCCATCCTGCAAGTGCGGAACTACATAATGGCACATCGGCTATAGATCGTGAAAGCGCGCCGCACGATGCGACGCACGGCGACAGCAGCCAGCTGCATGTGGACAGGATGGGGGGATCTCGTTGTATGTGAAAGTCTTGACCCGCGTGCGAATGCCTTGATACGGGGAACTCGAAAGCGAGTGCACAACGCGTCCGAGTCACTGTCAAGTTGGCCTTACTGCCCCGACTTCCATGGCAGATGCTGGCTTCGAAGTAGAGCTCATACATGCCTAACAGTTCGATACCACACTACCGCGAGAGACGCGACAGTCGTGGTCGCAGAGAAATGACGCGCGGCGCTAAGGCGGATGAGCGCCGATAACGCGGCGGTTCTCGTGTGCTAGTCGAGCTCGGACAGTACGATATTTCAACACTGTTCCAGACAAAATGAAGTACTGCAATTAAATTCATTCACAATACATTATTCCTGTAGCTACAGTGTACAGATGCCATGGGCGCGGAGATCTTAGGCAGAGCTCGCAGGCAAAACTTGCAAGTACCGTTCACAACGGCGCACTCCATTGGAAGTCGGCGCAGCTCGCGTAGACGGCCCGCCCGTCTCTGCTGAAGCGCTGATATCGCGCACACAAGGCCCACTGGTCTTTGTCGGCGCGGCCAGCTTACTTGTTGCCGACGTCTCTGCTACGCGATCGCGATATTCCATCCGCTGCGAGCACTCTGATCCTGCTGAGCAGCCCGCCGAGATCTGTCTGGGGATCAAAGTGAGTCGAGACAGCCCGTATCTGGCGCCCCGTCTGTCTCGCTAAAATCAAAGTCGGACGGCGAGTGTGGGTACGCACTAACCGCGGCACTCGT
Source organism: Hericium coralloides (assembly GCA_003675405.1). Classification (NCBI taxonomy): domain Eukaryota; kingdom Fungi; phylum Basidiomycota; class Agaricomycetes; order Russulales; family Hericiaceae; genus Hericium; species Hericium coralloides. Next base: position 140,564 of record QUOP01000171.1, on the reverse strand, counting down.
ATTAACACGGTACCGTCTACCATGATGTTGCATCTCGCCTGCGCTTACCAGATTCTTACTGCAGCATAACATAAGACGGAACAACTACGACGGGTGACGGCATGCGACGAACGGCGCACCGTCTGCCACGTCTCCGCACGCATCCTGCTCGTCGGACGACGCCATCCGCCTGGAGCGCGAACGCGAGCAGCAGCACGGCGGCCGTCACCCACTCGCGGATCCTCGGCAGCTGCCTTGCGACCGTGCCTAGCCAAAAAAGCGGCGTCAGCGCTCGGACCTCCCACGCATCCCGGAGATAGCGCACCTAGAAACACGGCGGACGCGGGCGCGGGACGTGACGACCGCGGATCGGCTTGTGTTCTTGCCGAGACCTGGTATATAACCAGCGCGAGCGCGAGCGCATTCATGCAGACGGCGGCGCTGAGCAGCCCTGCGGGGACTACGCCTTTGCTGCGCATCTGCTTGGCTCAGAGTGAGGACTTGCTGCCTTGCTCGAGCGCGGGGGTGGGGGCGCGTGTGCGCGAAGACGACGGCGGCAAGCGGCGAGCGGCGAGGGATGGAGCCAGTGCGGTTCGCACAGGAACGTGCAGACGTGCAAGAAGGGGGCAGTCGAGGGCTGGCAATAGCCCGGATTGGTGAAGGCGATGAAGACTCAGTGAAGTGAGATGCTCGCGAAGCGCCGAGACATGTCCTGGACAGTGGAAGGAAGGGACGCACGATGTAGCCCATATCACGCGGCTGTGCGGTATCCGCAGCGCTGCCTCCGCGCTCTCGTCGAACTACACTCGCGCTCGACGGGCAATTGGCGCTCGAGCTCCCGGATCGTCAAGAAGTGCGGCACGGCGGGATGTCGAGATCGTACCTTGTCTGCTTGAGCTATTCCTCGCTATCCTTGAGCGTCGCGTGTCAGACATAAAATGCTGTACTCACTGAGGACATCTGGTGTGATGCAAATGACTTGCGCGTGTCCGTCGGCAGCAGCGGCGTCGCCAATGCGAGTGCATGCAGCGAAGCGACGTTCGAGTCGTGGCTGTAGACACTACCGAGGAAGCGGAAGAGGAGCGGGGCTGAGAATGTGTCCGCAGAGACGACGCCGCCCATCTGCGGTGAGAGCCGTGGCCGAAGGACATGGAGGCGAGTGCGAAGGGAGCTGACGCGCCTCGACGCGCCTTGTGTTTGGCTCCGTCGCTGGCAGCATCACTATCTAACGTGTCTCTTGCTTGTGATTTCAGTCCCAATCGTAGACGCACATGTAATGTAGTTGACACAAGAATCAGATCCATACCCAAGACACCGTGTGGGAGCAAATCCAGCTTCGCAGACTGGCTGTGGGATTTTTCGTGTATGTACTAAAATGCTACATCATGTTGTGTGCCCGATGAGACCGACCCACACGCTGCTGTACTCGAGAGGGTCCATTCGTCTAGCGGGTCCCGGTCTAAGGAGCAAGAAAACCATAGATTACACGGATAAGAGAAGGCATCACCGGGAACGACAAGAAATCCGTCAAGTCCATTTTTGCGACACGTCGGAACCCTGCAGAGGGAATTAAGGAGCGCGAGGTATAAGGTAGAGCAAGAAAGGGAGGAGGGGCTGCTGCCTCAGCCGTCCCTGAGGCCGATGAAACGTCGTGTCACACTCAGAGCAGCTCCTCCCACCACAAACGTCACCCGCTGCCGTCGCCGTCGCCGTCGCCCTCCGCGCGCTCCTCGCCGATCCCGAGCCCAAGCGCCATATCGCGCGCCTGGCCGTCCATCTCCTCGCGCATGCGCTTCGCCGTCTGCGGGCTCGCGCCGCCGCCGCCGCGCCGGCCGTCCCCCTCCGCGGCGGGCGGCGCGCTCCCCGTAAGATAGTCGAGCCAGGAGGGGCCGCCCTCGGGCGGGGGGTCGTGCGCGGGGGTGAGCTGCGGCCAGTCGAAGGTCAGCGTCATGGGCATGAACGCAGGGTCCGGACCTACCCCGGCGCCCGCGCTGCCCGCGCTGCTGCTCGCGGACGCGGGGGCGGGGGCGTTCCCGAACACGCCCGCGAAAAGGTCCTCGGGGCTGTGGGGCGGCGCGGCGGGCTGGGCCTGTTGGGAGATGCGCGGGAGGGGCTGGGAATGCGAGGGCCGGAGGAGCGTCGGGGAGGAGTAGAGTTGGCTTTGGCTCTGGCTCTGGCTGGGAGACTGCGAGGGCCCGAAGCCGGCGGTGCGTAGGATCGGCGGCTGGATGGTACTGCTGCTACTGCCGCTGCCGGAGGGGGGGAAGGAAGGGGAGGAGTGCAGATAGTTGCCTTGAGGCGCGGAGGCGCTCGAGGGGGGCGCTACGCCGAAGTATGGGGTGTGGTAGGAGCCCGAATGAATCGGCGCTTGGGCAGGTGCAGAGTGGAGATGGGGGTACCCGTGCTGCAGGGTATGGTGCGAGGACGGCTCGAGTTCATGCCGATAGGGCGAGTACGGAGAATCCGGCGTAGCTGGGGGCGCAAAAGAACGATCGTCTGCGCCCGAGCCGATACGCTGCCTCTTGGGAGGAGGGGCACCGCCCCCTCCCCAGTGGGTCAAACCGCTGCGGCTGGGGCTGGTCGTGGCGCCACCGTGGGTGTGTCGATCCGAGGATATTGGCAGCGTCGGGGACATCGACGGCGGCAAGCCATGGCCAGAGACCTAAGACGATGAATGTGAGCTTATTGGAAGACCGAGGAAGGAGTGGATACCTACGTCAGTAGCAGCGGAGTCTTGTTTGACAGGGACCATTTTGCCGCCTTCGGACTTGGTCTTTGTCTTGCTATCGGAGCGCTTACGGGCAGCGCCAGGGGAATCATCTGCGTCTCCCTCGTCGTCTTCGTCACCCACATCGCCGGCTGCACCCCCGTCGCCGTTTCCGCTAAAGTCGTGCGGCGTGCGAGTGTCGCGTTCGCCGTCAAACTGCGGGGAAAGAAATCAGTAGAGTCTATCGGCCTAGTAATTTCTAGGACTTTTGCGAAATCTGATTGGTTCAGACCTGTGGTGTTCCACTTCGGAACCAATCAGATTTGCGTATTTGCGACTGGATAATCCGGGATATTGACGATCGAAATGGCGCCCCAATTTCGCAGAGAGCCCAGCGAAATCCGTGCCCCAACTGCCACGAAGGTGGCAGTCGATAATCCAGTTGCAAGTACGTAGAATTTGTTTGGCCGAGACTCTAGCGTCGAAAAAAGGATAAATGGGATAGACATACACTTATATGACGCCGAACCATGTTGTTGATGTCGCCAGAACAATATTGGTACAACTTGTCTGCATGGCCATGTCGACGCTCTGTGGGACGGAATAGCCGAGTGCGGGGTCAGTTGGAGGTCTAAAAATAGAACACGGGTGCCAGGTCAAAGCTAGGAGCTCTTGCACTCACCGAAAATTATGACAGCGACGTCGACTGAACAGAGGACTCCGAGTTCGTAAGCTTTTTTGAAAAGGCCAGTTTTACGCTGGAGGGTGTCGAGGCAGCAGGGGAGATATTAAAAGGTCAGCATGCGACTATTTTTGCCAATAGTCTTGGCATTGGGACACCTGCCTTTAAAAATGTGACAGAACGATTGCGCTCGTTCTATAGATGGCGAAACCAAGTAGGAACGTTAAGCGAGCGTGTCGAACGAGTGCGACGAGAATAACTTGGAGTGGAGGAGAGAATACGGACCGTAATGGGCTGTATTTCTATCTTTCTCCGTCCCATCGCGTGTGTTCGGCTGTGCTTGGCGTGATCTGGCGAGGCTGTTGGACTTGGTCTGCTGCAGCTGTCTGCAGAGGACAGGTAGGGAGAAGGGGAAGCGGGATGGGAGGTTCGGGAACGGAGCGTCGAGGGACGCTTGACTTGACGTCCTGACTGGCAAACCGCGCCGCAAACGGTCGACTCATCGCAGCGAAAGGTCGAGGGAGAGTCGCGAGCGCTGCTGTCGCCGCTGTCTGCAGCGTTGACCCCGAGTCAGGGTTAAGGTCGTCTGCGACGGGCGCTCCGCCTGTCTCGCTCCTCCAATGGCCTGCGTTGATTTGGCTCGAACACACCGAGGGCAAATGTGAGAGATAGTCTTTTTCTTTCTTTCTACACCACACGGCCCCCTTGGACGCCACTCTGCCCGGTTCATCCTCGCTTAGCACACTCGATTCACGCTTAACGCGTTCGTTCACGCCATTGTTCACTTCCCGCTCTTTTCCCGCCTTTTTTCGCGGCTTTTTCAGCCCTACACGACGTCTACAAGTCCTCTCATTCGACTACGGCTCGCGGCGCTGAAACAAGGTCACCAAACGCGTCAAATTCACGCTGCAGAGCGCGTTCGATAGCCCGCGGCTCCAGCCCTTGACAAGTCAATCTGACGCATACAGGCCCCGAACGCACGAGGTGCGGAAAGGTTCAATGGCGGGATTTTTTTCCACCGCAGCAAAATTCGTTCCGGCACGTCAATGGACCGCGACGGCCACTACCGACTCCCTCATTCGACTTTCCGCCGATATCGCGAGCGCATGCAGAACATGAAGTACCTATATTCGGGACATCCGTGAGTACCACGCTCCGGATCCAAAGGAGCTCAATACTTACCGCTCTTCCAGAGACCACGCCCTCGCGGGGACACGCCTCGGGACACGCTAGTCGAGCAGCGCGGTCGCGAGGCGGATGCGAAGAGGACGCAAGAGGACAAGGCAACGCGTTTGGCGTCTGAAAGTCGGTCGGTAGACAGCTCCGAGCCGACAAGCACGACACTCACCGCAGTTCCAGTCCCGTAACTTGACGACGGCGCACGCCGTTCACGTGAACACGTGCCCTGGGATGCGAGTCGAGCGGCGGAGTGGCGTGCGACGACAAGCCGACGCGTTTAGAGTCTGGATAACTGGTCAGCAGGTATCTCCGGACTCGAACATGCATGGCACTCACGGGTGTACCAGCGCCCTCACTTGACGATCGCAAAACAAGGACAAGAAAAGGAGTCTACCGAGGCGATGAGCGAAGGGGATGGACTCGGCGGTGCTCCGATGCCCGAGTCGAAGGTCCGCGCCGAGCAGCACGCCGCGACAATGCGATGCACAAGGAGTCTGCACGGTAGTGAGTAACTCTCTCCAATCTCGAACAGGCAAGGTACTCACGGAAGGACCAGCGCTGGCTGCTCGCAGACCCGCGCGAGGAGGAAAGCAGGGGATGCAAAGCGCACGGGGGCCATGCGCGTCGGGAGTAAGGTCCGCACTGGATCCCCGACGTGTCGGTCGAACGCCCGCGACGACAACATAACGCATCTAGTACCAGAAATGTGGTGAGTGGACATCTCTGAACTCGAACTCGAATCATACTCACAGCAGCTGCAGCGCCGCAACGTGGCGATGACGCCTACCCTCGACATGCGCCCGCAACGAGCAGATCAGTCGCACAGGCGATGCGCGAAGCAGGTGGATTCGGCAGGCCCCACGCGTTGTCGGTGGCTCGCGACGAGCAGCGCGGGACACGCGATGTCGATGTCCGGGGTCTGAACATCGGTGAGTAAACGGCTTCGCATTCCAGGGAACGCGACACTCACCGGTGTCAGAACTTGGCGACGACGCCACGGAAGCCCGGGATGCGCCCGGGATGCGCGCTATGAGTCAAGCAGTCGCGCGGGGGATGCAGGGAGGCGGCGCCGACGGGAACGGGAGGGGCGTGTCGCCGGACGCGCTCGTTCTTGCGGAGAAGGCACTGGCTGCAAGCCAGCGCGTGCGACCCCCACGTCGGTCGCAGGCCTGCAACAGGAGTACGAGAACACGAGCATCTGACTGTCGGTGAGTTAATAATTAATACGTCTTCATTCGAACAAGCACGAAACTCACCGGTGTGGCAGCATCGCGATGTCTGCGCCGGCTCTGGGATGCTGACATGACGGGAGCAGTTGCGCGGGCGGTGTCGGGGCGCGCACGCCATGTGCGAAGGGAATGGGTTCAGCGCGTCGCACAACTTCGCGATGACGCCCTCATTCTGGTGGTACCGCGGGCGGCGCTCGACTCGTGGCTCTCGACAAGCAGCGTTGGGAGTGCGTTACGAGAACGCGGCGCAGCTCGAGTCTGAACATCGGTGAGTTCGTAGCTTTAGCTTGAATAACAGAAAGACTTACCGGATTTCCAGTGCCGTAAGTTAGCATCGACGCAATAGCGACGCAGCCGAGACGCACGCGCGCGGCATTGCCCCATCGGTACAGGTACATCTCATATATCTCCGACATAAGACGACGTCCTCGGAGTGGCGGGAGACGAGCCCGCTTCTCGTCGAAGATGTGCTGCAATTCTATCCCTGTACGGGGGAATTGTACGTGAAGCAGTTGGAGATGATGAGCTTGAAGTCGCCGCGGAAGCGCTCCATGTTCGCATATTCACCCTTCTCGAGCTTTCTGCGCGTCGTCGACGGATCCATCGGTCGCTGGACGGCCCTGGGATAGTCAGCGCTCGGAAGCTTCATCCGGATTAGAACGTACTTACCGATGGTCTGGAGGAGGAGGGAGATGGATCTCGCGCTTCGGCCGACCGTCGTCGCTGAGACGAATGACAGGTACCGATTGCGATGGCCGTCGCGCCGCCTCCGGCGTGGGCGCTGAATGAGGAGTCGCGGGCTGCTTGACGCCAGGCGCACCTGATTAATAGGTATGAGTTATGAGTTTGTGACGATCAAAGTAGGTAGAGCAGCTACATACCTCTTCAGGTGCAGGCATGTGCTGCATCTGCTTGTCAAAGACCTCCTCGACACGCTTCCTTTGCGGCGCCATCCGAGTGTTTCGAACTTGGGCGATACAAGCGAGCACGAGACGCTAATAGAACCTGGTGCGTGAAAGCTACGCAAGGAATGAGGTGAGTGAATTATGATACCAAACGACAAACGGATACTCACCTGGCGCGCCATCTGCCCGCGTTTCCTGTAGTCTGGTGGTGTCGTCCTCGTAACGATACGCGACGCGCGGGAGCCGGGGCCCGGAGACACGCAGCAGATCCACACCCCGGCCAGCTAGCCGTGGGCGGGCGTCGTTGGATTTGACGACGGCGCCTCCGTCTGAACAGCATGGCCAGCGCCGTGATCAGACGAGGCATATGAGGCCTATCCCCACGGCGAGCATCACCAGCGCGAACGATGGCGGCGCGCGTCCGCCAGATGCACGCCATCTAACACGACGACGACGCCTCTCGGTGCTGACGCTGAGAATGGGTGGCACAGCGGCGCGCCTGCATCTCTCGCCCAAACGCGACCGTAATGCCCTTGTCTTGGGAATTCCGGCGGTGAGGATATAACACGCCAGTCGGCCTCGCTCGGAGGGAAAGTTCCTGGCTCCGAGAGACACGCGGCGCGACGGGATCGCAAACCCGGGCGGCTCCGTCCTCGTTGAACTTGATGATGACGCCCTTGGTCGCGCGCAGTACGAGCGGGTTACCGGGCAGATAAACGAGCGCAGGGGGGACAACGGAAGTCGACTGCGTGGTCGACAGTGTCGAGACATGGCCTCATACTTGATGATGACACCCTCCGTCATCGCGCCCGTTGACGTGGCAGCCTACCGGACACGATATCGACGTTCAGAGTATTCCTGTCGGAGGAGGTAAGGCGGCGCTCGATTTCGGTCTGCGACGACGTACTTACCTACCAGGCGTTAAACTTGATGATGACGCCCGGCGCCATGGCGTCGGATATGGCCCACTGACGAGGCTACGCGAAGGGTTTGCCGCCTCAAGTCTCCTCGACGCGGGGTAACGAGCTCCGGTCCCCTGCACGGGGAAAGGCGCGAGAAGAACTTGATGATGACGCCCTTGGCGCATCTGAAGGTGTCGTCAGGGGGAGAGCGAGCGCGACAGGCATCGTACTTTCACAGCAAGTAAGTATACAATTGATCCGAAATCCACCTTGTACTTACGGGACACTAGCCACCGCACGTACTTGATGATGACGTCCTTCGAGGATATTCGCGGACGCGCACTGATCCCGGCGCCGGCAAAGCGAGGTGAATCGCAGGGCGGGGCGGATGTCGAGACGACGCTGGCAGGGAGAACGCAAGGTAAGGGCACCCTCACATATCAGTTTAGTTCCGACTCACCTGTCGGTGCAAAAGCCATCACCGCGGAACGCGCGCTGGGCTGCGCCCAGCGCTCGCACCCATCGATGTCGACGTGCCCTGCGTCGGCCGTTGGGATCGAGCATCCCGTGAGAAGCAAGTACCGCTGGCACCGAGGCGTCAAGAACTAGAAAAATTCAAGGTTGTCACACAATGTTTCATGGCTAATACTGCCTCTACGAGGGACTCACCACGCGAAACCCAACGCTTTGCAGAAACATCGAAGCGTACGCCGGGATCTGCGATATTATGACGATGTGCACCGGGCTTCGCCCGGCTCCGGCAAAGACGCTGTCGGCGTCGGCATCGGCGTCGGCATCAACCCGCCGACGCTCACAGTGAAGCCTTCGACTACTTGCGTGAAAGGCGCTAGGCGCAGGCCACTGGACGTCGGGGAAGACCTAAAAGAAAGCTTGTTGTTTGAAATCCAGTGAGTGTCGATTGAAATCGCTCGATATCGTCTTGAAATACTCACCAGACGGCATGGATCGATGTAAGCACACAAGAGTCGCGGGGAAGAGGCGTCAACCGGGCTTCGCCCGGCTATGACGCCCGAGCACTGTTGGAGGGCATCAGCCTCGATGGAAACCCATCGACGCCAGCTCCGATAACTTGATTGACAGGCTCGGCGCGGGCCATCGAGCCTTGGGGAAAACGTGGAAAAACGTACATCTTCGAGGGCTTGGTGAGTATTAATTTGGACCGGCTAATATCTCGTGAGGGTACGCACCAGGTGATGCCCGCTCGCAGTGCCCAAGTGCCGCCAGCGTCGACGGATCTCCGTCGACACCGACTCCGAACGCGCCCGCCGCTCGGCGCGGGCGGTACAAAGAGACCAAAAACGAGTTTCTAAAATCTTCGTGAGTACTTCGCTCGATCGGCTGATTTCGCCGCATAGTACTTACTAGGCTTCATCGCCGGGACTTTGCAGGACGTCTCAGCGACGCCTCAATGACAATCACCGAGTCCACGGCCCTGTCTGTTTTCGCCTTAAACATGTGCCGCCCGCTCTCACGACGCGCATCCGCGCTGGCTGCAACCATTGCCGCCAGGATCTCGCGCCTCAACGCTGACTACGAGCATGGCGAAGTCCTGCGATGCAGGGCTCCTGCAACAGAAGGGGGTCGCTGATAGCGATCTACGTATCAAACAAGGTAAACAGCATGCAATTAAAAATTGACTGACACGCACGAGGATCACCAGAAACGAGGCGGCCTTCGTGCCATGCGCCTGTAGATGGCCACCAGCTCCCGTATCCCTAATAGCCAACGCAGGGGTTTGACCTGCATCCCCTCCAGTGTGCGCTCCCGCCTATGCGATGCCGTCGATCCACATGCCGCTCGCTGCGAGACCGACTCCAATGGGAGCTGGCCGACAGGAGAGCGGCTGGAGATCGACGGAATCGGTCACCGGGCAAGCTTCGCTTTTCGATGAGCAGAATGCGGGGATGCGGTGCGGAAGGCACGGTCGCCTTGCAAAACGGCGGCTAGAAAAAGGACTGCATATGTCAGAACAGCAACAAAGTGAGTTGCGGGAGCAGCGCATACCACGACTCGGTGCAGGAGCTACGGATGGACGTGAGCATAGATGTCGACGGGGAATGGACGGGAAGATGCAACGACCCTCACGGGCGCGAAGAGATGTCCGTCGGTCTTATGTACCACACGGAGGGACAATCCTTCCTCCGCGTCGCTTACTCCGAATCTCCCGTGTCACTGCCCGGAAATTTGTGTGCCCTCACTTACGTCTCCGGCAACAGGCTATCTCCGGTTGCCTTTCTCTCGTTTTTTTGTATAGGATAATAAATGGATTCTTGGGCATAGCAACACATATGAAGGATGGAGTCAAAGCATGCAAGAATTCTATACTAATGGATCATCGGCCTCTACCCAACGGTCGGTCTTTGTCTCACGGATGCGCTTCTTGCGCTTCCCAGCTGGACCCTTCTGGCAGTGCGGCCGTGCATCGCCCGCATCCACACGTGTTGCCTTTGGTTTCCCATGAAATCCACCCTGCGCCTGACGTGCATCCTGCCGCGCACGGAATTCCTCTTCCGTAAGCCGCCTGAATCTCGTGTGACCCAGCTCCCAAGACCGGACAAGCCTCACCAATGAGCCGTGTGCGAGTGAAGACTGACTGAGCTCTCGAAACTCGGCATATTGATATGGCCACCCTTCGATGTCGACCCGATACAGCTCAACCACTTTGTCCCAGTAGTGGGCCCACGACATCTTTGCAGATGGAACTCCTGAGACATGCACTGAAGAGAATATTAGTCAGTACAAAGTTCTGAAACACGACACCCGACCACCGAAAGAATCGGACCGAGCGCGCACCAAGCGATGAATGGATGAGCCACCGAAGCCGAGCATAAAGCTCGACGTCTGACAGCTTCGCCAGGGTCTCCGCTAAGCCATCTATCAATCTATTAGTTTATTGGCTGATGCTCACGTCAAACCCAGAGACTTACAGTTGCCGCTGGACCTGATTTGGCCAAGTGCGCGGCCAGATGGCTTCGGCAGAAGGGGGCGAAGCAAGAGCTCTCGTGCCATATTTGGGACACCAACTGAAATTTCGTCTCCATGGAGGCCTCGATTTAAATGCAAAGAAGGTTGGCCCACATCTCTCTGTGAATGTGTGGATCTGTCGGCAGATTCAAGGACCCGAAAATGAAATTCATGAGTTTTATGAAGGTCTGGACCTTCAACAGGTCAGATCTTACACCGAAAGGCATTTTCGTTGGAGAAAACAGTCCGAAGTGCATATCAACAAATTTTTCTCACACCTGCTGAGTGGGTTGTACATGACAACCGGCGGCAACTTAATACAACTTAATTTGACAGTGCAGCTATTGTCAGAACAGTTTGAAGTGAATCTCGGAAGGCTCAGTACGACAGGTCCCTCAACGCAGCTCCAACTGAATACAGACGCGGAGATTACGACACTCAGATGAAACACGGACTGGTACAGTTGCCAAGGATCGGGCACTGGTTGCCCGTTCCCCGTCATTCTGCCGTTTCGGATCCCACATGCCTGCCCCCAGCCGGAGGACTTTCTGGAACCTTGCCTCGCCAGGTGGAGCCGAATGGCCGGAGCGCGGAAATCAACTCATGTTTTGTCAGCTTGCATGTCTCCGTCAATGGGGATGCAGCGCCTCCTGGAGCAGCAGCTCACCGCGTCATTTTCCTGCTTTCCCGTCGCTCAACGCAGGCGCCGTTCGTGGTCCTGGTTCGCTGCTCCTCTCTTTGTCCTTCCATTGCTCTCGATCCCACCGAACGAATGCCCAGCACCGGAAAGCTACGAAAAAAGGGAGGGTGAGCTGGCTCATTGTCAGATTCTGACTCGTGCTGACTTACTGTGTTTACGATGTCGTAACGTGAGCGCCAGTCTGCACCGTATGTCCCATACGAGAATCTCTTGAGATAATCGAATACTCACCTCAGATTATCGCGTTTGCACCAGAAACGATGGGGAGGAGCGCCGTAGTGAGCGACAAGCGCATTACTAGCGCATGTCGCACCCGTCAAGTCCCGTGCCGTGTACGGGATCCATTTCTCTTTCGCTGCGCCGGGACTCTAACATTGACATTCAGCAGCCTGCCGTTGTTGTCCGGGGTTCTGAATACACTGTGGTGAGTCTCCAATCCTCAAATTACATGACTCGAACGAGCACTCATAGACAGTGATTTTTTTCTTACCGTCTCTCCATGTGGAAAGCATGGTGCAGCGCAAGGCGCGAGGCGCGCTCGGCGAGGACGCACGCGACGTGCCGCGAGGAGCGCGGCTGTAGCACGCGAGAGGGAATGTGGGCATGCCGGATCTGCGCATACGGGATTTGTACGATGACGTTTGTGAGAGCGTCAGCGCACCTTCTCTCTTCACATGTCAGCGTCGCTGACTTATGCAACAGGAGATAGATGGAAAAGGACTCACGGACAGCGTGCGGAACAGAACGCGGCGCGGCGCTCGTGCGGATCAATCAAGGTCTGCAAGCACGACAAGTTGCAGGCAGGTGGATTTTGGATTGCAGGCGCAGGCTTGGAGTGAATAATTTTGTACCGGGTGAGCAATTTGTATGCACGTAACACTCCGTACTTATTTTGTAGCTGAAACAAGCCAAGGGCGAGCGGGCCGCGTGGATCCCATCCGCCGCGACATGGCTGCAGCGGTAGCTTTGAGAGACTAAACCTATGGACAGACCGCATGCGATCGCTGGCGCTGTTCCTGCGGGCATCACAACAACGTTTGAAAAAATCACGTATGACTTGCGACCAGGGTAGGGCATGTCGCATTACGCACACTTCCCCTCACGAGAAGCGGGACAAGGCGGGATCACTGCCGTCGATGCCGTCGACCGGTGCAGTCAGCGATATTGGCCACAACAGGCATTGCTGATGCATGGACATCCAGCCCTATGCGCCCAGGGCCGAGTCGGCGCGTCGTCTAGTGCGCACGTTCTCCGATTCGAGCAGGGGAGACGGAGAAGGGTCTCAGCCGTGCGGTGTCTCGCATGACATGTCGTGCAGTGTGATTGTCCCGGGTAGTGGCTGCAAAGGCCGTCGTCGCCAAGTTCGGGGCAGAAGCACCATCCTCGAGCATGTCGGCGCAGCTGACAAGCAGATTTCCAGCTCTCACGTAACAGCGCCGAGCCTCGCGCACCGTCTCGTGTAATATTGTCCCGAAAATGAAGGGAATGCGAATGGTGATGGAGCGGGGTGACGCGCCGGGTGTACGGACTGTATCAAGTACAGCATGGCAACGACGGGATTTTGGAAGCGAACAGTCCACATGCGATAGGCGGTATTGTCCCTGCGGCCACTATGAAGATGCCAGACGGGGTTCGCGAGAGAAAACAAAAAAAGCAAGGGTGGGGGCGGAGTCGTGCGCCTCGTGAGAAGCGCGGACGCAAAGACCCCGGCGCCGAACAGCGAAGTTACCGATAACGGGCGCGGCAACGCCATCATCAGGTTTTTCCGTAGAGCTGCCATACCCGCCCTCCAAGGTAGCATGGCGAATGTGCTGGAATACCGCTTGTGAACGACCTCACTTCGCGTTCATTGTCGCGTGTGATCCTGCAATGATGCGCTGTATACCATTTGCCATGGAGGCTAGAGACCTTTAAATGGGCACAGCTGCTATGACTTGAGTGCTCCGCAGGATAGACAGAATCTAAGTTGGCCGTACAGAAGTCAGCGCATGACAGAACCGGTCGACGGTGAGGGTAGGGCACTCACCATCCACTTGGATCGTGGCGCGGGCATGGACATGAACTTGTCCAGATCGTCAACGCAGACCCTTGCGGCGACGCCGCTTGAACGCGCGGCCCGATCGGCTCTGGGCGTGACAAAAAAAGTGATGATGAGTCCTACGTTCGGCGATGGAAACGATGTCGCTCTCGGCTGGGGGTGTGATAGGCAACATACCAGAGGGATGCGCCTAACCTGCGAGCGCTGAGTTACATAGTCACATTTCGCTAACGATATTCCAGAGATCATGAAAGCGTGCCGCACGATACAACGCACGGCGAGCAGCGAGGTCGCTGGTAGGGCGCCGTTGTCCAAAATTGGCGTGGAACCACCGAACTCGCTCTCCAAGGCGGCGCGGTCGATGGCACTGCAGGAATCCCAATTGTTCGCAATATCGAGGCTTGCGCGCACCATTCTGTGTCTGTGGGATCCTGCGGCGAGCCGTCGCATGTCGTGTGCCATGATGGAAGACCAGAGACCTTGAGGTCGGCGCGGCTGCCGTGACTCGAGTATCCCGACGGGGAAAAAAATTTGAGCTATCCATGCAGAAGTCAATGCAGGGCGGCGGGTGATCGAGAGCAAGGAAGGAACGCTCACCGTCCGCCGTCCGCTTGGATCGCAGGGCGCGGTGCGGGCGCGAAGACGTCCAGAACACCGATGCGGACCCCTTTACGACGACACCGCTTGAGCGCATGTCCCGATTGGCTCTGGGCAGATACATGGAAATGAGTCCTGCATTCTGCGATGGAAAAATGATGTCGCTCCCGACCGGGGGCGTAACAGGCAACGTACCGATGAGATATGCCCCATCCTGCAAGTGCGGAACTACATACTGGCACATCGGCTATAGATCGTGAACGCGCGCCGCACGATGCGACGCACGGCAGCAGGAGCCCAGCCGCACGCCAACAGGATGGGGGGACGTCGTTGTGTGTGAAGGTCTTGACCCGCGTGCGAATGCCTTGATGCGGGGAACTCGAAAGCGAGTGCACAACGCGTCGCCGTCAAGTTGGCCTTACTGCCCCGACTTCCATGGCAGATGCTGTCTTTGAAGTCGAGCTCATACATGCCCAATAGTTCGATACCACACTACCGCGAGAGACGCGACAGTCGTGGCCGCAGAGAAACGACGCGCGGCACTGAAGGCGGACGAGCGCCGATAACGCGGCGGATCTCATGTGCAAGTCGAGCTCGGACAGTACGATATTTCAACATTGTTCCATACAAAATGAAGTACTGCAATTAAATTCATTCACAATACATTAGTCTTGTAGCTACAGTCGTACAGATGCTGATGCGCGGAGATTTTACGTAGAGCTCGCAGACAAAACTTGCGTTGAAGTGCCGTTCAGAGCGGCGCACTCCATTGGAAGTCGGCGCAGCTCGCGTAGACGGCCCGTCTCTGCTGGTATCGTACGCGCAGGGCCCGCCCCACGACCAGCTTACTCATCGCCGATGTATCTATACACGACCGCCATCTTCCATCCGATGCAGGCGCTCTGATGCTGCTGAGCAGCGCGCTGAGATCTGTCTGGGGTTCAAAGTGAGTCGGGACAGCCTGTATCCGGCGCCCCGTCTGTCTCGCTAAAAGCGAACGGCGAGTGTGGGTACGCACTCACCGCGGCACTCGTACTGACACGGTACCATCTGCCATGATGTTGCGTCGCTCTCGCGCTTACCCGATTCTTACTGCAGCGTAACATGAGACGGAAGAACCACGACGGGTGACGGCATGCGACGAACGGCGCACCGTCTGCCACGTCTCCGCACGCATCCTGCTCGTCGGACGACGCCATCCGCCTGGAGCGCGAACGCGAGCAGCAGCACGGCGGCCGTCACCCACTCGCGGATCCTCGGCAGCTGCCTTGCGACCGTGCCTAGCCCAAAAAGCGGCGTCAGCGCTCGGACCTCCCACGCATCCCGGAGATAGCGCACGGACGCAGGCGCGGGACATGGCGACCGCGAATCGGCTTGTGCCCTTGCCGAGACCTGCTATAAAGGCAGCGCGAGCGCGAGCGCATTCATGCAGACGATGGCGCTGAGCAGCCCTGCGGGGACTGCGCCTTTGCCGCGCGGGGGCTCGTGTACGTGAAGACGACGGCGGCGGGCGGCGGGCGGCGGGCGGCGAGCGACGAGGGGTGGAGCCAGTGCGGTTCGCACAGGAACGTGCAGACGTGCAAGAAGGGGGCAGTCGAGGGCTGGCAATAGCCCGGGTTGGTGAAGGCGATGAAGACTCAGGGAAGTGAGATGCTCGCGAAGCGCCGAGACGTTTCCTGAACAGTGAAAGGAACAGACGCACGATGTAGCCCATATCACGCGGCTGTGCTGTATCCGTAGCGCTGCCTCCGCGCTCTCGTCGAACTACACTCGCGCTCGACGGGCAGTTGGCGCTCGGGCTCCCGGATCGTCAAGAAGTGCGGCGCGGCGGGATGTCGAGATCATATCTTGTCTGCTTGAGCTGCTCCTCGCTGATCTGATCGTCGCGCATCAGGCATCAAATCCTGTACTCACCGAGGACATCTGGCATGATGCAAACGACTTGCGCGCGCATCGGCAGCGGCGGCGTCGCCAACGCGAGTGCGTACAGCGAAGCGATGCTCGAGTCGTCGCTGTAGACACTACCGAGGAAGCGAAAGAGGAGCGGGGCTGGGAACGTGTCCGCAGAGACGACGCCGCCCATCTGCGGTGAGAGCCGTGGCCGAAGGACATGGAGGCGAGTGCGAAGGGAGCTGACGCGCCTCGACGCGCCTTGTGTTTGGCTCCGTCGCTGGCAGCATCACTATCTAACGTGTCGCTCGTAATTTCAGTCCCAATCGTAGACGCATATGTAATATAGTTGACATGAGAATCAAATCCATACCAAAGACACCGTGTGGGAGCAAATCCAGCTTCGCAGACTGGCTGTGGGATTTTTCGTGTATGTACTAAAATGCTACATCATATGTACTCGAGAGGGTCCATTCGTCTGACGGGTCCCGGTCTAAGGAGCAAGAAAACCATAGATTACACGGATAAGAGAAGGCATCACCGGGAACGACAAGAAATCCGTCAAGTCCATTTTTGCGACACGTCGGAACCCTGCAGAGGGAATTAAGGAGCGCGAGGTATAAGGTCAATCAAGAAAGGGAGGAGGGGCTGCTGCCTCAGCCGTCCCTGAGGCCGATGAAACGTCGCGTCACACTCAGAGCAGCTCCTCCCACCACAAACGTCACCCGCTGCCGTCGCCGTCACCGTCGCCGTCGCCCTCCGCGCGCTCCCCGCCGATCCCGAGCCCAAGCGCCATATCGCGCGCCTGGCCGTCCATCTCCTCGCGCATGCGCTTCGCCGTCTGCGGGCTCGCGCCGCCGCCGCCGCGCCGGCCGTCCCCCTCCGCGGCGGGCGGCGCGCTCCCCGTGAGATAGTCGAGCCAGGAGGGGCCGCCCTCGGGCGGGGGGTCGTGCGCGGGGGTGAGCTGCGGCCAGTCGAAGGTCAGCGTCATGGGCATGAACGCAGGGTCCGGACCTACCCCGGCGCCCGCGCTGCCCGCGCTGCTGCCCGCGGACGCGGCGGGGCGTTCCCAAACACGCCCGCGAAGAGGTCCTCGGGGCTGTGGGGCGGCGCGGCGGGCTGGGCTTGCTGGGAGATGCGCGGGAGGGGCTGGGAATGCGAGGGGCGGAGGAGCGTCGGGGAGGAGTAGAGTTGGCTTTGGCTTTGGCTCTGACTGGGAGACTGCGAGGGCCCGAAGCCGGCGGTGCGCAGGATCGGCGGCTGGATGGTGCCGCTGCTGCTGCCGCTGCCGGAGGGTGGGAAGGAAGGGGAGGAGTGCAGATAGCTGCCTTGAGGCGCGGGCGCGCTCGAGGGGGGCGCTACGCCGAAGTATGGGGTGTGGTAGGAGCCCGAATGAATCGGCGCTTGGGCAGGTGCAGAGTGGAGATGGGGGTACCCGTGCTGCAGGGTATGGTGCGAGGACGGCTCGAGTTCATGCCGATAGGGCGAGTACGGAGAATCCGGCGTAGCTGGGGGCGCAAAAGAACGATCGTCTGCGCCCGAGCCGATACGCTGCCTCTTGGGAGGAGGGGCACCGCCCCCTCCCCAGTGGGTCAAACCGCTGCGGCTGGGGCTTGTCGTGGCGCCACCGTGGGTGTGTCGATCCGAGGATATTGGCAGCGTCGGGGACATCGACGGCGGCAAGCCATGGCCAGAGACCTGAGACGATAAATGTGAGCTTATTGGAAGACCGAGGAAGGAGTGGATACCTACGTCAGTAGCCGCGGAGTCTTGTTTGACAGGGACCATTTTGCCGCCTTCGGATTTAGTCTTCGTCTTACTATCGGAGCGCTTGCGGGCAACACCGGGGGAATCGTCTGCGTCTCCGTCGTCGTCTTCGTCACCCACATCGCCGGCTGCACCCCCGTCGCCGTTTCCGCTAAAGTCATGCGGCGTGCGAGTGTCGCGTTCGCCGTCAAACTGCGGGGAAAGAAATCAGTAGAGTCTATCGGGCTAGTAATTTCTAGGACTTTTGCGAAATCTGATTGGTTCAGACCTGTGGTGTTCCACTTCGGAACCAATCAGATTTTCGTATTTGCGACTGAATAATCCGGGATATTGACGATCGAAATGGCGCCCCAATTTCGCAGAGAGCCCAGCGAAATCCGTGCCCCAACTGCCACGAAGGTGGCAGTCGATAATCCAGTTGCAAGTACGTAGAATTTGTTTGGCCGAGACTCTAGCGTCGAAAAAAGGATAAATGGGATAGACATACACTTATATGACGTCGAACCATGTTGTTGATGTCGCCAGAACAATATTGGTACAACTTGTCTGCATGGCCATGTCGACGCTCTGTGGGACGGGATAGCCGAGTGCGGGGTCAGTTGAAGGTCTAAAAATAGAACACGGGCGAGAGTGCCAGGTCAAAGCTAGGAGGGATTGGACTCACCGAAAATTATGACAGCGACGTCGACTGAACAGAGGACTCCGAGTTCGTATGCTTTTTTGAAAAGGCCAGTTTTACGCTGGAGGGTGTCGAGGCAGCAGGGAAGATATTAAAAGGTCAGCATGCGACTATTTTTGCCAATAGTCTTGGCATTGGGACACCTGCCTTTAAAAATGTGACAGAACGATTGCGCTCGTTCTATAGATGGCGATCCCAAGTAAGAACGTTAAGCGAGCGTGTCGAACGAGTGCGACGAGAATAACTTGGAGTGGAGGAGAGAATACGGACCGTAATGGGCTGTATTTCTATCTTTCTCCGTCCCATCGCGAGTGTTCGGCTGTGCTTGGCGTGATCTGGCGAGGCTGTTGGACTTGGTCTGCTGCAGCTGTCTGCAGAGGACAGGTAGGGAGAAGGGGAAGCGGGATGGGAGGTTCGGGAACGGAGCGTCGAGGGACTCTTGACTTAAGGTCCTGACTGGCAGACCGCGCCGCAAACGGTCGACTCATCAACAACCGCAAACCTTCACTCGAACCTCCCACAGCTGCCCGGCACCTCGTCTCTTCTCTCTTCTTTTTTGTTCGTTTCACCGCAGTGACCAACAGATCCGATACTGTCTCATTGGCGTTCATAAACGCGATAGGACATTTTATTCTCACTTTCGTATGTTTTTCTTCGCGATTTGCGTCCAACACAAACCTTACGCTTTGTCATCTGGGCCTCTTCATCACCTACAACCCTCTTCTTCATCCTACGTTCTGTTCTGGAACCCCGAATCTCGGAAACCGTCGCAGACGCATGATGCAGCTGTCACGGCGCCTCTTGGTCGGATTTGACCCGTCTGACGCCGCGCACGTCGTGTCTTCGCCTCGAGACTTCCCACCCGCGCCTCATCATCGCATCTGCCCAGCCAAGTCTCGCCCTCTTCTCCATTATGACCTCGCCTGTCTATTGACAACGTCATCTCTATGCCTCTTCCTGGGCGATTCATCTCACAGCCTCATCTTTTCGACGTCACATGCAACAAAGGCTCCGCTGCTATGGGCCCTCTTTGCCGTTGCTCTTTATGCACTTATCAGATGC
This sequence comes from Hericium coralloides, assembly GCA_003675405.1. Lineage (NCBI taxonomy): Eukaryota > Fungi > Basidiomycota > Agaricomycetes > Russulales > Hericiaceae > Hericium > Hericium coralloides. The sequence goes on along the minus strand of QUOP01000171.1, from coordinate 121,263 downwards.
ATCGACGTGCAATCATCCAACCTCGCTCCATGGACGCTCGGACTCGCACACACTTCTCAGCTTCTGGACGCTCTCTTGTCTGGCACATATCGCCAGCCAAGCCTTTCTCACCTCCGAGGCGCCAAGGATGATTGTACAACCCATCACCAAGTAGCTGCCTTGCCTTTTCTGCGTCCCAGCCCATCCTAAAAACCTTTCAAGTCGCGACTTTGTGATCATCTTCTGTGGCTTCGAGGCTATACATGGTTACACGTCCTGATGCATCCGCGGCGCAAGAATCGCGGAAGTTGTCCGTGAGGACACGACCCGGGCAAATTTTCTTTGTTCGTCCTCCGTCGCTCCGGCACAGCCGCCAGTGCCTGTAGTGGTTCGACTGCGTCCTGCCTGTTCGAACGCGCATGAAATATTTTAGTAGCTTGCCATCCGGCATGCGGCGGCACGCTTCGTCTGCGCTTCGGTTGATCTCCGCGTGTGTCTACGCAATCTCTTCTTTGCCCCTGATCGAAGTCCGTTTGCGCTGGAAATGCACAGCCTATTCGTCTTCCTTCAACTCACCTGCCTTTTCCTATAGTGACTATCCCTTCCATTGCTAGCTTGCGGTCGGTTCTCTTTCAACTAGCTTCGAACGTTCATCCTCCGAGACACGCTGTTTGCGTGCAGCTCACAGCAGCGTGGCCTCTGCCAATCATGACCTTCCTCGAGGTCAGTTTATCGCAGGGCACTATCTGGATCGAGACGCTGAAATGGACGTTATGTCCGCGTTCTCCTTCCAGTACAAGAAGGGTCATAGGCTGTTGGTCCGGCCACAGCATAATTCCGTCGAACCTCGCCACGCTCGTTTTTCTCCATGCAATGTATCACATTCTCGGTTGAACGTTGCACGGCCGTTGCGTCTAGCCCTGCGTCCTCCTGTCTCGAGTTCTATGAAGCCAATAACACCTTTTCAAGCCATTAGTCTGTGTCCCAGTCCGCTGGTATTAACTTCGTGCTGCCTGTAGCGTTCCGTGCCCAGGTATGGCATCTTTTCCATATGAATTCGCCTTTGCTCTCGCGCCCGCGCCGTCTGCCTGCCTGCCGGACATCTTTCACCCCTTAACACCACGCCCACGCCAACCATCTGATCCCGCGCCCCGTCTGTATTCCGTCCCACACCAGGTCCTTCGGCGGTCGACGCTGCTACATGCCACGTTTCGCAGATGCTGATAGGCCGATCGCGGCCTGGCCTGTCGTGCGAGCGGTAGCTTCCTGCGGGCCGCCTGCGGACCACGCCTTCCAGGTGAGGCTCACCATCCGTTACTTCACTGGATTGCAGCGGACCGTGCGGAGCTCCGCGCCCTCCGCCGCGGCTCGTGCTCGCCACACTGCTGCGCATCCTGCGACACCTGCGCGCTCGCAGCTGTATCTGTCTTCAGCCTCATGTGCGAGCATCATGCACGACACGCGCCGCAATGCGGCCGAGTGCTGCCATCTCGCAGTGGGAGCCGGGCTTGAATGTGGCTGCCGGCATGGTGATCCCACCATGCAGATGGGGTCGGGTGCTGTTGTGCTGACGCTCGTCGTGCTGTCAGCGCTGTCAGACGCGGTCGCGCGAGGGTGGTAAGTTACAATCTATGGTACTGATATCATCCTCTTGCCAGATCGTGATGCGGGCCGCCGCTACCCACCAGCTTCTCCCGCCGCTGCGGCCTACGCCATTGTCTTCTGTTTCGTCGACTTCGCGCCCGTCAAACACCACGCCAGGTTCTTCGGTCTTCAAGTTCAGCGCTTGTGGACACCCGCGTGGCGTCGGGCTGTTGCCGGGGTTCGTTGACGTACTTGGGCTTCGATGCTGAATTGTTTATGTTATCAGCTACGCCGCTGTCGCCTCGCGTATTCCGCTCTCGAACCGACCCTCTTCTTCAGTGCACTCTCTGTCATTTAAACTCATCTCCCCATTCCTGGAAGCCTGTCCAGAGGCCATCTTTCCGCTCTTTCCTTCGAGGCGGAAGTACTAGTACGCGTCGGTTCGCGGGCGTTGCTCTCGAACACGGTACCTGCATGACGGGAACCAGTCTCGATGCAGCATTGACGCGCTTGAAGGTATAGCCTACTATTGCTTTCAGCAGTCGTTGGCGTGGCTCGCTATCCATCTGTCCATCTCGAGCATCACGCCCGCCTCTAGCTTGGCCGTCCGCCAGCGGCACTTCACTTCCAGACCAGCCTCGACATCATCCCCATCTCGACTCAGGTCCCCGCCGACCATTGGCCCCTGTTCACAGATGCAACGCACCCCACCCATCGACCAACGATGGCTGCGGCGATATCCCGGCCCCCAAAAGTGGGGCGCTGGAGACCGTGGAAGCGCCTCGCAGAAGGCCGGCCACGCTGCGGGAGCGGTTCTCGCGGCTGCCTATACAAGCGCATCCGTCCTCGCATTCCGCATGCAAGGCACGCATCCCACCGCCGCGGGCGGTGGCTGAGTCCACGCAGGCCAGCCCAGGCTTCGCCCTAGGATCGATATCGCGCAGGTGTAAGGACGATTGCCTTCGCTGGCTTCATTTCGCGGGGCTGTACAGGGCCCGCGCCCAGAATGGTGCGCGTTGTGTTTGGTTTGGGGCGCTGCCCGGAATTCGCGCAGTCTGCGGTGGCTACGACAAGGTCAGGGCGCGCATGCGTCTGATAGGCTCGATAGGTCCTACGGCGTTTACGGGTTCATGAGTCTGCCGCCGGGTTCTGCGCTATCTTGAGGATCAGAGTTGAGCGAGTGGAACCGTGGGGTCCACGTTCGCAGCGTCAGAGCTGGCGCCTGCCTGCGCCCCGACGACCGATGCGGATGCTTTGTCTCCTCCCTCTGACCTCGACATCGAGTGAAGCAGAAACAGCCGGTTCGTGAAGTGACACATTGTGTCATCACAGATTCCCTTTGTTTCAGGATTTCACTATTAGGCGGCAGATATGTCAACCTCAAACCTGAGCTTATTATGACGTTAAATGACAGCACCGCGATGGTTGCTCCCCTTCAAGTGGATTATCACAAGCTCGTCCCAGAAATGAATGCACTCAAGGTAAAGCACAGGACATGTTTTGTTCAGTGGCTGATATTACTCAAGTACCTTATCTTGCAATAGGAAATGTCCTTCATGAGATACATCATACAAAACTACGGATCTGTGTTGTCAAGCACTCCCTTCGGGGATCGCGCCCCTCGAGCTGCTTCTTGTCCGCGTCCCTCGTACATCTGCGGGCCGCCTCAACTGATCGATGTTGTAACAGACGTCACTGTTCATGCCCGAGGCGTCAGCGGGTCGCACGACGTGGGCTAAACGCCAGAAAGTGACGGCCGGACAGCGAAAACATCGGCCTCCGGGGGGGTTCTTTGGCATCTGTATTCTCACCGCTGGGATTCTTCACTCCCGGGAGCTCGTCTGAGTGCGATTGCATCGTACTCGCCAGACAGTCCAGACGAAGTTGCCTTTGTCACTTGGATGCCGTCGCCAGTAGACGTTTTAACTAAGTCCCGACACACTTCTGACCTGACTTGATCATCTGTTATAAGGCGGAGTATGTTCAAACATGCCAATCCTCTCCGGCAGCCTTGACATCTTCCCATCATAAAAACGCTTCGCAATGCACCACCAGGCACTGGCTAAGTTCAGAGTTGCAATATGGTAAGCGTCATAAAATGTCCGACTTCAACATGCTAACGGTCGAACCAGCGGTGGGGGTATCGGCGGTTTGACTCTAGCCTTCTGCTTGTCTCAATGCCCCGACTTACAAGTCGACCTCTACGAGGCCACGGCCCGCTTCAGCGAGGTCGGCGCCGGCATCGGCATGTGGTGGCGTACTTGGAGCATAATGAAGGCCCTCGGATTAGACGGAGACATCGCTGCGCTCCTCGGTGCTTCTCCAGGCCATGACAAAAGTCAGTTGATTCAGCACTACTGAGCCCGAGGCGAGAATTCTGACCGGCCCCTTTCTGCAGTCCCCACGCTGCATTACCGGAAGTCAGACCAGCCTGAAGGCTTCGATATCGGCGACGTCGCAGCCAGAGGTCCGTGATGCCTGTTATCGCGCATTCAGTTCTCATACGGCGTAACTCGCGTGCTCCGCCAGGCGGCCTGCTGACCTTGCACCGGGCAGAGTTCCACCAGCTCCTCTTGAACCGCCTGTCCCCCCGCTGTCAGACGTTCACGGGAAAGCGATTACGCCATTACATCCAGCCCATCCAGTCCGGCGCGCCGATACAGCTGGTTTTCCAGGATGGCTCCACCGCGTCGTGCGACCTGTTGGTTGGCGCAGACGGCTTGAAATCTGTCGTCCGCACACTGATGCTGCAGGACCAGGCGAGGCTTGCCGAGGCGCGAAGGGCACAGGCGGAGGCAGCCCGACTGCGTGACTGTATACAGCCTCGTTGGAGCGGCGTGCTGGTCTACAGGGTGCTGATTCCGGCGGAAAGATTAAGACGTATCGCTCCTGATCACCGTATCTTCTCTGTCCCTACTCAGGTCGGGCATCGCTTTTCTGTCGCAGCGATGAGACTGACGAAATTTCCTAGTATCTTGGGAAGAATCGGGTGCGCCATCCACGGTGTGTTGCTGGACATCAATTTAATATTCAATTTCAGCATATAATGGCATACCCCATCTCGCATGGCCGCTTCGTAAATGTAGCCGCATTTGACGTCCGGTACGACGAGGAGGGTTCGCTGTACACTGATTCTTGGGTCGCAGAAGCCGATCCCTCTCATGTAAAACGGCTGTATAGCGACTTCGAGCCAGAAGCCAGGCAGATCGTTGACGTGAGTCTCCACAAAAAAAAATCGGGAAACCGTTCTGAATGCGGAACCAGTGTATCGACGGTCTCCAAGTTAGCCGATGGGCTGTAAACGTCGTCAAGCCGATGCCGACCTTTGTCTCAGACAGAGTAGCGCTCCTCGGCGATGCTGTACGCCACGGTCTAGTCCTATCTTGCCGTTGAATCTCTGACTGCGCGGTACTCTAGGCTCATGCTATGACACCGTTCCAAGGTGCAGGCGCCGGCCAAGCTATAGAGGTAAGGACCTGTCCACAAATGTATTTGCTATGCCAACGTTGTTAATTCCATCCCAACAATTAGGACGCCTACATACTTTCTGCCCTCCTTTCACATCGGGCCACAACCCTGCAGACACTGCACCACGCACTCCGCATCTACTCCGAGGTCCGCCGGCCGCTGGCGTACCAGGTCGCGGAACGCTCACGTCGCAATGGCATGTACTTCGCGTTGCACGACGTTGGTGTAGAAGGCGCCGGGTCGCCGTTCCCAGAGCTTGGCAGGAAAATCCAGCAGAGCTTCAATTGGTTATGGGACAGCGATCCTGCTGTCGATCATCGGCGAGCGATCGACTTGTTGGAAAGAGAGATGTCTGGAAGGCTCTGAGCCAAGGTATCGCGGCCTCAGCAGTTGCTTGGCCGCAGGCATACCCCCATTACTCCATACACACCACGAGATTAACATTGCAGATATTGCAGTCATAAGACTTGTTGTATCATTAGTCGATGTGTCGGGAACCCTCATCGCTAAGCTCTATAAGTATAAGCGGCGGGACAGCGCGTTCTGTCGAAAAGAAGGTGCGGTGTCAGCTCTCGGGTCACCAAATATACCTAATAAATACGGAGCGATGTGGATAGCTCGACATGGTTGGCGTACACGCTGAGCAAGCATGCCGTTGTCGGCTTGACGACGAACGACGTTCATAAAGACGATCCCGAGAAGCGTTCTTCGACGAAGGTCAAACGACCAGAGGAACGGCAAGGCTTCGAGGCGCCTAGACAACCGGTATTGGATATTGCCTTGGTACCGAAGACGAGACGGATCTGATCGACGAGATAGAACGTGGATCTCATTGAAAAAAGTGACGGAGGCAAGACGGAAGCAGGACGGAGGCCTGGCCCGAAACCGCAGCAGGCCTGTAATACGGCTGACTCTCAGAGACCCGCTGCACTTAAGTAGTGTCCAAGTATCTAAGACATCGTTCAACGTCTATTCATAGGCGATCTCGACAGCTATCTTTGGCAGATGTTGTCCTCCATGCTCGGTGGTGTGGCTCTGCATGTCCGGATCCTTGGAATCCGAGGACAGTATAGGAGGCAAAGGCTTATGGTTCAAGTGGGACTTTTGTTTGATGATAGGCGTTGCAGCTGCCTGTCTAAATTATGCACCGACGTGCAGAATTTTCCGTTCACGGCTAGCCATGATACAGGTAAAGCCAGATACAGTAGAGGTTGAGCACTGGTTGAGCGGATTTTGTCACTCTCGAATCTAAGATCGTACGGAGCCGGATGATCGAATGTGAAGCCTGAACGCTTTGGTCAGCTCGGTTGGAATGGCCGCGCTCCAACAATACAAACTGCTTAAGCAGCAACAACTGAAAACACGTACGGAGACGACGAAATAACTCCTAAGCATAGCACGCGCATGCCTCGGGAGCTATTGCACACAATGAGATTGCTAACGGGCCAAGTCAGTCGACGGTCGGCGACGGTCTCGACAGCGGCAAGAGGCAGGCTAATATTTAGGCGATGTAGGAGTGTGTGAAGCCGGCGGGGAGGAAGATCGTTGAGATCTGTAGTCAAGGCAGAGTTAGTTTAGCAGATAGGATGCGCAGTAACCTCTTTTATATCCAGCTTTCCCAGGGCCGCTGATATATTCACACTTCCGCGCCGAGCTTCGAAACACATCTTACTACCCCCCATATGCCCGTCGACGTCTCCAAGAAAGGTTCAGAACGGCGCAGAGCTAGCAGGAAGGAGCAGGATGGCGGCGGGAGAGACGGGAATTACGTTCGAGAGATAGAGATGAAGAGGAATAGAGGTGAAATATCCTGTGCGGAGTGTCGGAGGTGCGATGATCGGTGCCTACCAGACTTGCACAGAACATCTTCACTGACTTCTTGCGTCCTTGCAACCTACTCTAGGCTCAAAATAAAATGTGACAAGCAGATTCCATGCCAATCTTGTCAGGTATGTTTTTCTTAGGCGGTCTAGTCGCGCTGCTTTGTCTCATGATAACACAGCGAAGAGGATGTGCGGCGCTATGTCCGAATGGTGCGCTCATCAGATGTTCTTGACGGGAGGCGTCGCATGCTGATACATTAAGTAGGCAGTCTAGCGACTGGGCAGGGCACCCGGTACGTATACCTGCGGCCCGTGTACTTGGCTTTTCTCATGTCCGTACTACAGTTTCGTCATCGCCGCGACCGAGCATCTGCACCGGCGTATCGCTCGCATGAGCGACCGGATACGGCAGCTAGAAGATGCTCTTTCTGTTCTCCAATCTTCCCATTCGAAAGAGCAGCATCCTCTTCTCCGAGAGTCTTTTGTTGTGGATGACAAAGCGGATGACACTGCAACAGAGCCGGAGGACAACGAGGCCCCCGCAGAAAAGGTTGTCAACGCCTTCGGGACAATGTCCATATCAGAGCATGGCGTTTCACGATTTTTCGGTCCAACTGGCGGATCAGAGGGTCTACTATTGGTGAGCGCTTACGTGGCGTCAGTCGGATTCGGAGCCTTGACACGGGTATCTAGTATGACGGTGAAGATGCCACAGCATCGCCAGCTAGCAGCCATTTCACAGATTCAACCCGCGGGTCGGGGAGCCCAGCCGTCCCACTAGAGGTCCAGCGATTCTCCCGTGCATTTCCTTTCACGCCTTTTGGTTCTACAGAGGAGGTATTCGCTATGATTCGGAGCCATCTTCCTCCATACGAAAAAGCAGTTCGGATCGGTGAGGTATACATCGCAAATGCCACGTGGCTATTTCGCAGCATGCCTCGCACCCAGCTGTTAGACGAGATGCTCCCTATCATGTACGGCAAAGCGCCCGCTGAGTCTCCGGATGACTACAGTGGTCCGCATGATCTTGCGCTTTTGCTGTACGTCCTTGCGGTCGGACGTATTGTTGATCTCGACCTGTCACCGGCAGAGGCTGAAGCAGAGGGCGAGCATTACAACCAGCTGGCGAAGGCTGCACTGTGTCTGCACCCAGTGTTGGAGAAGCCATCAATGATCACCGTGCAGGCACTGCATGTGGGCAGCATCTATAACGCCATGTGCGGAAGCGAAGCTAGCGGCGGAGAGTCGACCATGGAGACGACATGGTCTCTGGTCGCTCTTGCAGCTCATCTGGCTCAGTCAGTAAGTTCTTTTCTCCTTTACTTTCCATCGCTCTCGCTAATAGTGCCTTTCAGATTGGTCTTCGTAAGGTCTTGCCTGTCGCCCCTTTACTAGACATACTGACGCTGGTTTGTAAGACCGTGATAGTGCCCGATGGGAGCCCTCGCCGAAGGTCGTTCAACGACGTAGAATGCTCTTCTGGGATCTGTTTGTCGCAGATTCTTGGCATGTACGTTCACCCCAACAATTTCCATGGTCGGGGATTGACGTGACCTATCCAGACACTGTCCACAGGCCGGCCACCGTCCTTCAATCGTGCCTACATTGATTGTCAGTACCCTCAAGACGACGAAATGACCATGAACACCGAAGGGGAGACCGAGCCTGGCTGTACGTGCCTACTCTTCTTGCTTCTCGTCTTTCCTGACATCTCGGCGGGCAGTCGGTTCTTGGGGTTTCCGGTTCGCTTCTTCGTTCGGTGCGTCGCTGAAATTGCAGCTCGCACTTTGACAGCGACACCACCGCGCTACTCCGACATCATCGATTTAGATCGTAAAGTCCGCGAATTCGCCATTCCATCAGACGGAATTGCAATATTGACAGGCGGCCCCGGGACCGACCCTCATGATATCCCCCTGGGTGCCTCTATGATCAATTTCGTCCTCGCCCACACCCGGGAAGTCAGTGAGTACAAGTCTTTGCCATCAGCTGGACGCCTGCTTACGCTGCGTAGTGCTACTCTTCATCCATCGGAGCTATTTCGCGCAGGCGCTGACCGAGGATCCTGTGAATCCTCTTCGGAGCCCATATGCTCCGTCTTTCCTGGCTACCGTTCGCGCTGCGTCGGATGTGCTGCGGGTCGTTCGGGGTCAGTTTGCAATACATCCCGCGATGTGTTCGCGCTTCTGGTCTACCTGGACATACGCGTTCTCCGCTGCTGTATGTTGTTTCCGCCAGCACCACTCTATAACATCTGTTCACGGCATATGTTCTACAGGTGGTCTTCGGCGTTATCGTCACACGAGGCCCTCGGTCTCATCTGGCCGAAAATGCAATGGAGGAACTAGATAGAGCGTGTGAGCTCTTCGGTCAGGCAGCGAAGTACAATCGTCGGGCAGCGAAGGCAAGGGTAAGTTCTTCCCCTGTTTTGAATCATCTTCTCGGCTCTTACATTAGTCTGTCCATGGTTGTAGACGATCCTTGTACGTCTGCAAGACAAGGCGCGCCATGCTTTCGCTGCTGGCAAGAGCGCTGCCGCCTCGATCTCTGCGGAGGATGGTACTTCTTGGGGTATCAAACAAGAGGAACTCGACGACGAGCTCGACATCTTCGCTGGTCGGACCAAAGTCCTGCGGCAGCCGGCCTCATCCTCACATCCGTCCCCAACGTCCCGGTCAGACGCGCCATTCCCTGCTTCGCAACCACAGGAGCTCGATTTCACGAGCAGCCCTGCAATGCAGCCTCCCTATACGATTCGCTCGACTCTTCCACCTAACCTGGCGATGACACGGGAGTGGGTATCTCAGGTTCAACAGCCTGTGCAATATCAGCAGAGCTTCCAACAGCCCAGCGCGACGTCGAGCTTCGGTGTGATTCCCCCTCTTCCCCACACGCCGACCCCCCAAGGGCAGGACTTCGCTCAGCCACCCCAGCCTCACTTCGCGTCGTATCCTCCGGCCGCCGAGCCGCCCCCGATTTCGCCAGTACAGATGCAGCAGCAATATCCATATCCAATGCAACAGCAGCCCATCAATGGTTACAACTATGGCGGATACGCGCCGCCGCCGGATGTTGCGGGCCTGGGGTTAGCCCCCGGCTCCATGCTCAACAACGAGAACTGGGCGTCGCTCATGCAACGCTCCGGGATCCTCGACGGCCACAATATGTAGTTTCTCTCCTGTTGCTTTGCTCTCGTCTGGTCGCTTTGTTGGTGGATTCCTGTCGTCAGTCTGTATCGCCTCTCCGTATCGTGTTCCGTGTGCAATTGCCTGCCCGTGATGTCCTGTATACTGTGTATCTTCGTCTTTCGAGCTTTCTCTTATACGCGTTTGTGTCTCTGTCGTCTTGTGCATAGTTTGGTACCGTAGACTGTCCTGCTATTCTTCTGTCTCACTCAACTATATAATGGGCTCCAGTGTCGCGCAAATTTGAGGATAGGCTCGCTGGGCACAGATATCTCTTTCTCGACTCCCTGATAAGCCGGAGGTGCAATCGTTGTGGCGACTGCACGAGCAGTCAACTTCACGAAATGTTCTGCCTTTCGACTGACCACTCCAGCTAGTTGAAACGCGCCGGTAGGAAGGAAGGAAGTGTATCCCGCAGCGGGCCCGGACATGGGGCGTTATAGTAGTAGGGAGGAGCCGAGTCTTGCCGTAAGTAAGTAAGTAGATAAATACTATAGAAGGGAGAGTCTAAGAAATCAAATCTGATCCGTAAATTCCGCAACGTTGTCTTATGCTACTTAGTACTCTGACGAACATCCTGTGTGTGAAAAGCGCCAGAAATAGGTGTATTCTAATGATTTCTGTCGAGAGAAGGATCCTTCTGCAATCCTTCAATCGCCCATCGCAGTCTCTTCCGTAATGTATCATACGTCAACATCTGGCCGGGTGTTATGTCGTCAAATTGCGGGTTGCGCTTCTTGACCTGTTTCTGGAAAGTATGATCGCTAAAATATTCTAGCAGTTCCCGAAGCGGCCGCGAGATATGCATTTCAAAGAAGGGCTCCATGTCTCCAGAGCTCTCTTGATCGCACCACTTGAAAGGTTGAGCCGATCCCCGACTGGCCCAAATCTCTCGGATTGATAATTTCCCGAATGCCAACGAGAATGATTCCTTCATATAATTGTACGCCGCACCGTCTTTCTGGAGCGCGTATGCCTTCTTGTAGAGCTTCCTTAGCACGCAGTAGCCTAGGACCCAAGTGAATGATTCAATGTCGTGTTCGACTGTGTGCTGAATGGGTCGATTTGAGCTTGCTGCTGTAACAGCTCGATGGCCATGAATTGAAGGGTGCCCTATGCAATTTCAGAAGGGAACCAATGAGAAGTGGATGACATACGGTGAGAGCTGCGCCGCGTTGCGTCTGAAAAGTTGTCCTCCCTGACAGCAGCTTCTGTGATACCGATTGGTCGGAGGTTGTCGCTGTATTTCGTGACGGGTGGAACATATTCAGTGTTGAAAGCTCGCGTCTGCGGGCATGTGTGCGAACTCGATATCGTGAAGGAAGCCCGCGGCGCCAAGAACATCAGCATCTTCGCAGGAGGATATTTCCGGCGCTGATGTCACGATGAAGAATCTGTTGTTTCCACAAGAACTCGTGGCTGTATAGATGATATCAGACAGGCAAGATCTCATGTTCATGACACGTACCATTGAGTGCATCCAGCATCCCTTGCAGTAGCTCGGCATCGGACCGGTAGTCCCATAGAGGACGGCCAACAGGGCTCAAGATCAAGCGATGAAGCACCGGCGTCTCGACCTGAGCGTCATCGGGTTCACCACGCAAATAGCGAACCGTGATCCGCTCAGGTTGCCTTCGACACAGCGAGAACATCGCCGCCTGTCACAAACTGGGAGAGACTAGCGCAATGCCCTTTGATGGACGTATAGATGTCGGATTCCTTGTCGCGTTTACTGCTCCGCCACGCGGTCTTCATCACGAACTCTTCGTCGGATAGCTTCTGTCCAAGAAATTTTACGAACCCGCCAGACGACAGTGCCACGGCCGAGAAGAGATATTGAACTCCACAAGGGCGGACCCACCGTACACCATCGAGTAGTCGTATCGGCGCCAATTGGATCGATGAGGTGGGCGCCGGATAGTCGATACCAGTGAGCCGTAAGCCATCCTCGTCCCCAAGCAATCTGACGGAAGGATCGAGCCAAGTCCCACGAATCCACAGACGCAAGGCTGCGAACGGTGGCGATGAACAACTTCATGTCTTGCCACATGTCATGAACGGGAGACAATACCACGCCGCTGCGATCAAAGATGCCGACGCAAAACTGGGACCCAAAATGAGCAGGCCAACAGAGAAGAGGAGGAATGGACGTGAAGACATATGAAGACGGGCGTAGTCGGCGGATTGAACGACAAGATCATGGATGGTATCAGGTCTCGACCCGGCGGGCTTGGGCCCTGCTGCTTCGCAGGCTTCACTTCGACGAAAGCAGATCGATGCCGCCACAGGCGTGACATCCTGTCTGGTGCCCTGTCCGCGTCACCAGGGCCCGTCATCTGTGATGGTGAAGTCTGGCTTTACCGTCGGAAATCCGACGGTATGATGCTCTCCTCCGGTATAAGTTCCTGCCCTTGGACAAACGAGCGAGTGGCGGGGCGACCCCAGTTGGGGTACGCCGTGTAACGTATTTCTGTGATCCTGAAGAATGTGTCGAATATTATGTCCTACGAATGCGAGCAGTTAGAGCGCTATCGCTGTGCACAGTTGTATCTCATATTCAAACGTACCAGGTGAGGATACATCTCGACCTCTCGCTTGTTGCGCGTTAAAGGATGCTTCTCAGCTCCGTCAACCAACTCTTGAAGGGCATCTCTCTCTTCCCTGCGATCCTCAGCAAAATTGGCCACGTAGGCGTCATCTAGTATAGCCGCATATGCGTCTACCTTGAGACGCGCGAAGACATGGGAGTCGTCATACAAGACCTTGCCTGCGAGCTCACTCTTGAGGAACGAGCGGTCGGCATTATGGTCGGATGATAGATTTTCTAGCGCACCCTGATAGATCTTACGAGGGGAGACAAGCGAGCCGGGGTCAGGAGGATTGGTGGACATGGCGGAAGACGATGCTCGATGCGACGTTACTCACCATATTTATGCACAGCGTTCTTCGGGTTTATGGAAGCCCGCCTTTGGTCCAGATGGGCGAACAAAGGCAACGGAAAGTCGGGGATAGGGAGCAATGCAACACGCTCAAACCACGTTCCAGTGTGCAAAACGAAAGACCTAGATGGAAGCAATTTCAGAAGAATCTTGTTTTGATCGCGTGATATCGATTACTTCCAGAAAAGTGCGTTTCAGTTTGTATATCGATGCTTCTACCTTTGTCTGGGGATCAGGGTCTCGGCGGAAGTATAATCAAATAAAGTTTCTAAAGCGTCGGGAGAGGCAAGGCATCAGTAATGAGCTCGGGACCACAAATGGGGGCAGAAAAGCATCGATAATATCTGCCAAATGAAACCACATCAACAGACCGTGGTCTTCAACGGTATTGGCTTCACTCCAGGCCATGTAGGGCAGCACCACCGTGCAGACTTCAGTTGAATTAATCGGTGTGTTTGCCAGAGTGTGGCGCCGCAATAAGTCAACGTTGGGCCTCGAGAACGATACCAAATTTGCTGGGAAATTATAATGCACGAACCTGAGGTTTACGGGAATCCGATATCCAGGGGCACTGAGCTCTTGACGAAGTTTAGCGTTGAGCGTTGAACGTGTTGAATGCCTTGAACACCTTATTCAAGTTATTGTCCCGAATTATTTCCTCAAAAGCAGCAAAAGTTGATTTTGGTCCTGCCGATACGATTTGGTCCGCCACGCGTGAGATTTAGGGCCGGTCAAATGCCGCTGCTTAACCTTACTGCCTTCAACTGAACGACCTCGCTTCGACCAGTTACAACGGTAAATGATTGACACTCTGACTATGGGCACTAGACACTACAATATAGGATGGTAAATCGTGATACAGCGCCCAGTACTTCCCAGCTGTGGAATCTCCAGAGAGCCACCATTGATAGTCGACCTCTGGATCTCAGGATCAGTCAGTAACATAGATGACCTTTCCTTCGTTCTCCTGGATCTCTCTCCAAAGTTCATCGACGCATGGCAGCGGGCCTTTTCTCAGCATGTCCCGGAAACCATCCGAGACAGGTTCACCATCGTGTGGTCTATGCTTAGCAATCTCGCCGCGCCGCACAACGAACTTGAATTCGACTGCGTCGTGTCATCAGCTACTCCTGCGGCAAACTAGACGGCGAGCACGTCTTCTCGAGCACTTTCACAACTCCATTGAACACATTTCCAGGTTCGATCACTTCCTTTCGGAAGGCCTAGCGTCGCCCGACGACAAGGACGCGGACGCCCCCACCCGCCTCGCCCAGTCCACGCTCTTAGTCTACGCACAATGGAAGGGCTACGCGCCCCCGGGCACATGCACGCTCGTCCCACTCGCAAACACGCCGTGCGCCGACAACCCGCACGCCTGCGCCTTCATCACGCTCTGCCCAACGCTGCGCGTGTCGGAGGTGGTCATCTGAAACCGCGAGGTCGTGTACAACTGCATGTGGGCGCTCCTGAACGCGCTGGACCGCCACAACAGCGCAATGGGTGAGGGCGGAGGCGGAAGGATTCGGACGGTGCTGATGACGGGGCTGGCGACGGGCTCGGGGTGCGTGCCGGCGGAGCGCTGCGCGCAGCAGATAGCGCTCGTGGTGCGCGATTTTGCGGAGGCTGCTGAAGATCCGGTCAAGTGGAGCTCGTTGAGCTGGACGGGTGCGAAGGGCTATGCGGCCGACAGGTGGCATGCTTATGGAAGTCAGTGTTAGTCTGATATTTCGTCGCGTTAACGTGAGATGTGTGTCAAGTGTTTGTTTTTACTAGCGGGTTTGCGTAGTCTTCCTGGGGCAGAGTACGTGTCTCAGGATCGTTTCATCTGACGGTTCACACCTACGCATCTTGCACAACATCTGCTATGTGTTTTGAGGTCGCATGGAGACACCTGTCTCGAGATGGGCACAGGCAACGAGGTTGCATAGTTTGGATCTCTCCTAATGTCTCTGGTCATTGTGTAATGTGTCAATGGAACATTGGATTCTCTGCCGAAATGTACAGTGCGTTAGGGGAGCGACGGGGGCGGATATACTGACCCCAGCCCAGTATTCGCTCAGCGGTCGGCGTTGTCTCGCATTGGAATGAGGGAATGAGCCTGCAGGTCTTGCAGCAGCAGCCGAAGCGGCGGCGAGATGTGCTCTTGATAGAAGGGCTCCACGAACCCAGACACCCGGTCGTTGCACCACCAAAAAGGCACGGCCAACTTCCGGCTGGTCAGGATATCCTCCATTGATTGTTTGCCGAATGCCCTGGTAAGTGACTCCTTCATGTATGTGTACTCCACACCATCATGCTGGATGGCATACGCCTTGTTGCAGAGTTTCTTTAGTATAGTGTAACCCAAGACCCAAGAAACGACTCGATTTCGTGTTCAGCCGTACGTTGGAGGGATCTGTTTGCGACGACAGCCTGCAAACGTTCTATAGCCATGAACTGGGGGCTCTCCTACCATCTTGTGAGACAAGGAAGATAGCATGATATAAGAGACGTACGGTGACGGCCACGCAGCCTTGTCTTGAGGTAGCTATCGTTCTTGCGGTGGCGGTTTCCGTGACGCTGCCTGGCCGAATCTCGCCTTCGTATTTCGTAGTACGTTCCGGCTCTAGAAGCTCTGCATCCGGAGATATATCTACGGCCTCGACATCGCGAAGGAATCCAGTCGCACCAAGAGCATCGGGATCTTCAGCTAACAGAACACTTTCGGCGGTGATATGACCAGAAATGGTTTGCTCCTTCCACAGTAGCTCGTGCACTAGATTTATGATATTAAATGAAGTAGAGAAGGATCCCGGTAGAATGCACCATTCAAAGCGTCCACAAGACCCTGCAGCAGTTCGGTATCAGGTCGGTAGTCCCATAAAGGACGGCCGACTTGGCTCGATATCAGCCGATGCAGCACGGGTGCTTGGATATGTTCGTGAGTCTTCAACGAAAGCTCGGCCTTGGGTAGGCCGCGGTCTGCGCCATGCTCAGAGGATGAATTCTCCGGCATACCTGGGGCGAACCTTGGCCCCATCCTCACGATCGGGAGTGAGTGGCAGAAGTCAAACGTCGATACATACTTGTTCTCAAAGAAGGTCGGTTGCTGGGAGTGCTCCTATTTAGGCTCACAAGTCTGCAAAAGTTGACAACGGTGGTAAAATTACATAAGTTGGTCCGCCATCCTCCACGGCCACATCTCGGCATCCCGACACCGTTCTCCAGCCCCTCAAGCAGTTCTTCAGTCGAGTGCACGCACCTCTCGGAAATTCTTCAGCACTGTGTCGCAAATGTGAAAGATTACGGGATATTTTCGTAATGACCTCTCCCCGCGAAGTCCAAATCGGCCCGCTCGTCGCAGAGGTACACTTCTCGACCGCCCTCGAAGACCTCGTCCCCTCTCGCTTCCTCCCACACGAACCAAGTAAGCCATCCATGCCTAGAATAAATCCGGCCTCTATTCACCATTAATTCTCGACATTCCAGCTACGGACATCCCATGGATCTTCTCCGGCGGCGCAACCACAGCGACCGACGAGCTTGTCGCCCGCTGGCCCGTATCGGACGGACACCTCTCCTTCCGGCGCGCCTTCCGGGTCCTCATGGAGACGCCAGAGCGGGACACCGGCCTCTCCGCCGCCCTCGCCCTCGCCCACGATAACCCAGACCCGCCGCCCTCGCCCACAGACTGGGACACCGTCGCCGCACAGAACCAGCTGCAATACCTGTCCGCACTCACTCTCGACGTCGCGCTGCCCGTCCAGCAAGCCCTGCGCGCCGCCGGGCGCCTCGACGCACAGCGCCACATGCTCTGGTGAGGCCCTCCCACCCGCGCCGCACATCGCTGACACCGGAAACTTGAAAGCTTCCACGGCCTCTGCGACGCGCCGGTGCGCACGCCGTACGCCCTCGGCCCGCACGCGCACACAGGCCCGCCCGCGCCCGGCTGCGTCTGCCACGTCCGCAAATCGCAGCCGCCCCGCGCGCGCCGACACACGCCCATCGTGTCCTACGCCACCGTGCGCCCCTCCCTCCCCTCTCTCGCACGCGCGCCGCTGACCCCGCACAGAGCGCCGCGCAGGACACGCCCGCGCGCGCGCTCGAGAGGCGGCTGCAGATCCTCCTCGGCCAGCTCGCCGCGAACCTCGCGCGCCTGCGGCCGCCGCCGCGGGCGCAGGAGGCGTTCGTCGTCGCGCTGCACGGCGCGCACCTGCACATCCTGCACGGCCGCTTCAGCGCGCGCGAGATCGCGGCCGCGTGGGCGGGGCGCCCGCCGCGCGGGCACCGGTTCCGCGTGGCTGTGTCGGAGGACTACGATATGCGCGAGAAGGCGGGGTTTGTGGAGGGGGTGCGGGGGCTGGAGGGCGTGTTTGCGTATTTGTTGAGTGGGGAGGCGGAGGTGGGCGCGATGCAGGTGATGTTGGGTGGGGGTGATGCGGTGCCGGCGGAGGGAGATGATGATGATGGGGCTAGTGCATGACTGTATTGTTGCTTACCTTCATTTGCGCGGGCCATATATGTCAGACAGCGTCGTGCTGGAATATCGCGGTCTCACGGAACTGGGAATCTCGCTAGACACATCTGTCGCAGGTGCAGAACGCGGGGTAGAAGGAACAGAACGGCGCTGTGAGCTTCTGATGGGTTCGCGTCTCCGTCATGTAGATAAGTAAGATACCTGTGGGGCCTCACCCACCATGTCTTAGTAGCCGCTTGTCTGCGATAGCCGTATCGTCTACCTTTCCCGCCCTTTCGTCCGTGCACAGGCGCTGGCAGGTCCAGACAGCAAATCCAGCAGCGACGTACATTATAGACCCCAACAATGACAAAACGCCCGCATCTACTCCAAAGATCCTATGACATGCCCGCATCTAAATACCACTCAGCTCTCCTCCTCGTCCGACTCGGCATGCGCCAGGCGCGCAAGCAACGACGTGTCGAGCGGACCTGCACCACGCGTCAGCACAAGCGCAGAAAGACGGCAAAGCAAAGGAACGCACGGCCGACGCCTGCGCCGCGCCGCCCGCGGTACGCAGCGAGCGGGGAGCTCGGGGACGGCGAGGGCGGGAGGGAGACGGAGGACGCGAAGGACGCGTCGGGCGAGGGCGGCGGGAACGAGAGCGCGTACGACTGCGCGAGGTTGCGCGGGTCGGACGCGGGCGGCGAGAACGGGCGCTGGCGCTGCGGGGTTGTCTGCATGCACGGGGTCAGCAAACGCGCAGGATGAGGGCAGGGACGGCGCACGTGCGGCGAGAGCCCGTGGGGCTTCGTGCGCCATGCGGGCGCGGGCGAGGGCGCGTGTAACGGCTTTTGGGGCTTCGCGGGCGACACGACGGGCGGGTATGCGGCGCGCGGCGCGCGGATGGCCCATGTCGCCTGCGCGATGTTGAGCAGGAGCAGCGCGGCGACTGCCACCTCTGCAACGGAGCGGCGTGAGCGGGTGGCTGAAAGAGCGGGTGCCACGCACCTGCGACTGCGAGGCCGAGCTCGAGGGTAGATTGGTGTGTGCGCCGGTAGAGGCGCCATGCGGAGGTGTAGAGGGCTGGGGTTGGGAGGAGGTGCGTGAGGGTGAGAAGGGCGAGAAGAGCGAGGACAGAGTTCTTCAGACGGACGACGGCTTCCGAGTATTGCGGTTTCAGCAAGTCAGAGATGGAGCTGGGTGATGGGGTCGGGGGTGCTGGTAATTTTTGGGCCGACATGTTGTATATGTAGGGTATAATGACGGTGAATAGGTTTTGGTCGAGGAGAAGGTGTGTGTAGTGGAGAAGAAAAGGAACCTGAAAACACGAGTCGATTAGATAGGCACGTGATCACATTTGCAGCTGCATGTCGGTTTGCGTCTCAGTCCAGCTGTAGAATTGTCGCGATAATTCACTAAGCGAAAGGTCGAGGAGAAGTAAGTAGATATGGTTACTACAGTAGTCGTACAAGGAATAAATAAATTTCCGGCGATTTCCAACTGCCGCGACGACTACCCTTTGCCACTCAGGCTCCTGAAGAATTCCGCATATGCATGGTCCACATCGAAGAGTAGCTGCCGTGACTGCTCCTCTGTGATCTCTTCCGATGCTTTCATCCCGTTCAGCGTAATCAGCCTGTCCAACCGTAGTTAGTACTCATGTCGCGGCTGAGCACCGAGGGCTTACCATCCGACCATCTTGCTGCGCCCCTCCCAGTCTTTGCTGCCTTTAAACCGCGCGTAGCCAGTGACCAGCTCCTGCAAGATAGGATGCAGCTGGTCTTTCGCGCGCAGCCGCAGCTTCAGTGCATCCATAAACGTGATGAAGCTCTACAGACAGCCAAAGGCCTGTCAGATAGCTCTGAGAAGAAGGTCTGCGTGCGTACCTGTGTAGTCTCGGCGACCCACTTGCCCGTTTCTGGGCCGGCTTCGCTGGAGTGCTCCACAGTCGCGGGCACGCCGACTTTAAGACGGTGCAGCGCAGCGGGATGGTCCATCTAGGGAAGCTTTCAGCAATTGAATAACGCGAGACTGCATCTGCACACGCACGCGATACCGGCTCATAAACTCCTCGATGCTGGGCACGTCGTCGCCCACCAGCTTCAGCATCGTCATGTACTGCGACAGCAGCCGCGTGCACGCCGGCGAATACCTCTTCGCCTCCTTAGCAGCAGCCCAGATAAATCAGAGGCGGCACTCACTCGGCTGCGGTGACCGCGTCGCGGACGTACGCGCGCTCGAGGTAGTCGAGCGCGACGACGATGCCGTACAGCGTCGCAAGCGACTCGTACTTCTCGCGCTCCGCGTTCGTGGTGTATAGGCGGGCCTCTTCGTCCAGAGAGATCGATGCGGACATGGTTGGCACTTACGTTGCTCTGTGCATGGCGAAGATGTCAAGATGCTCGTAAGGAGGCAAAGGTGTAGAATCCGTGGGAATGGCCTGCCTCCTTGAGCTTGACTTGACTCAACGCACACTCGACTCCTTGCTCGAGAGCTTATTCTATCAATTTCTTGAGTCCTGACAACGACGTCGACGACAGGCGAGTTGCGGAATTTCGATAACATTCTACAGAACGGCCCTTAGTGTTCCTCGGCTTGATTTTATCTCGTATTCAAGCCCTCAGTATTGACCGCATCTACTTACGCGTCCATGCGCCCCGGTGAGTGGCACTTATCCTTTCAACTTTTCAAGGACTAGACAGTCTCGTAAGATCAGCATCGCTAGATTAATCCCAGCTCTCTTGTGCCCCATCGCTTGATATTGGGCCAAATCGGCCGTTTTCTGTGGGACTACCGTCCCATAACTGAACTTCTACGGGGGTTTGTGGACGCTTTCAATGGTGCGCTATCCGGCCATGTATTCCCGCTCAGCACGAGTTGCTGTGGAAGCAAAAACACATTCTTAGCCGTATCCACTTTGAAAGTGCTCTGTTAGCTGAATATTCCGATGCTTTCGGTGCGACAGGATACCTGGGCGATGTCGAAGCTGCACATGTACCTCTGGACGCAACAATTCTAAAACCGGGACCTGCTTCAACTGCGACCGACATTTCTCTGTGAAACCTCAAATTACGCGGCAGATATCCTGCACAAGATGGAGGCGCGAACTCGCTTTACACAAATGCTTAACACGCAGCTGACAATAATGCAACGAAAAACCAGACTAACACTCATTCCCATAAGTACGCCGCCCATCGGCCGCATAGCCCTTCGCATCCGCCCAGCTCAACGAGCTCCACTTCGCCGGATCCGCAGCGGCCTCCGCAAAATCGCGCACCGCAAGCGCCATCTGCTGCGCGCAGCGCTCCGCCGGCACGCACCCCGAGCCCGTCGCCAACCCCGTCATCAGCACCGTCCGGATCCTCGCGCCTCCGCCCTCGCCCACCGCGCTGTTGTGGCGGTCCAGCGCGTTCAGGAGCGCCCACATGCAGTTGTACACGACCTCGCGGTTCCAGGTGACCACCTCCGGCACGCGCATCGTCGGGCAGAGCGCGATGAAGGCGCAGGCGTGTGGGTTGGCGGCGCACGGCGTGTTTGCGAGCGGGACGAGCGTGCATGTGCCCGGGGGCGCGTAGCCCTTCCATTGTGCGTAGAGCGTGGATTGGGCGAGGCGCGTGGGGGCGTCCGTGTCGTCGGGCGGCGCTAGGGCTTCTGACAGGAAGTAGTCGAACCTGGAATTGGGGTGTATTGGAGCTATGGGTGACGATGAGAGGGCCCGAGAAGACGTACCCGCCGTCTAGTTTGCCGTAGGAATTAGCTGGGGACACGATGCAGTCGAATTGGTTGTGCGGCGCGGCGAGGTCGCTCAGTATAGAGCGCACAAAGGTGAACCTGCCTCGGATGGTTTCTGGGACATGCTGAGAAAATGCCCGCTGCCATGCATCGATGAGCTTTGGAGAGAGATCCAGGAGAACGAAGGAGAGGTCATCCATGTTACTGACTGATCCTGAGAGCCAGAGGTCGACTATCAATGGTGGCTCTCGTGAGACTGCATGGTTTGTAAGTACTGGGCGTTGTGTCACGGTTTACCACACTAGTATGTAGTGTGTAGTGTTTGTCCAGTGCCCACAGTCAGAGTGTCAATCACAAATATTGTAACTTACCTTTGCAACCGGTCGAAGCGCGGTCGAAGGCAGTACATGGTGGCATCCGACCGGCCCTAAATCTCACGTGCCGCGGACCAAAATCGACTTTTGCCGCTTTTGCGGGCACAATTCGGGACAATACGATGTTCAAGGCGTTCAACACGTTCAACGTTCAACGCTCAACTTCGTCGAGGGCACGGTATCCCCCCGGTACCGGATCCACGTAGTATACCTCAGGTTCGTGAATCTAAACTGCCCTATCAGATTTTATATAATTCTCGGGGCCCGACGTTGACTTATTGCGGTGCCACGCTCCGGTCAGGATACTTAAATTCAACTGGGGTCTGCATGGTGCTACTGCCCTACGTGGCCTGGGTTGACGATTTTACCATGAGACACCACGCTCTGCTGATAGGGTTCTTATTGGCAGATATTATCAATCCTTCTTTGCGTTTCATGTGGTTCCCATTACTGACGCCTTGCCTCTCCCGATACTCTAGAAGCCGTTATTTGATTATACTCTGCCGATACCCTGAATCCCAGACAAAGGTAAAAGCATCGATAAACAAACTGAAACGGGCTCTTCCTGCAGTAATCGATATCATACGGTCGAAGATTTTGTTTGCATCTAGCCCTTTCGTTTCGGACACCGGAACGTGGTTTGAGCGTGTTGCTTTGTTTTCTGTTCTCGCCGTTTCGGTGCCTTTGTTCGCCCATCTGGTCAATCGGATCCTGAAATACCTTGCACATAAGTATGGTGAGTAACGTCGTATCGAGCGTCGTCTTGCGCCATGTCCACTGATCCTCTCAACTCCGGCTCGCTCGTCTCCCCTCGTAAGATCTTCCAGGGTACACTAGAAAATCTATCGTCCGACCATAAAGCTGATCGCTCGTTCCTCAAGAATGAGCTGTCCGGGAAGGTCTTGTATGACGACACGCAGGTCTTCGCGCGTCTCAAGGTAGACGCATATGCGGCTATACTAGATGACGCCTACGTGGCCAATTTTGCTGAGGATCGCAGGGAAGAGAGAGATGCCCTTCAAGAGTTGGTTGACGGAGCTGAGAAGCATCCTTTAACGCGCAACAAGCGAGAGGTCGAGATGTATCCTCACCTGGTACGTTTGAATATGAGATACAACTGGCACAGCGATAGCGCTCTAACTGTCTCGCATTTGTAGGACATAATATTCGATCACATTCTTCAGGATCACAGAAATACCGTTACACGGCGTACCCCAACTGGGGTCCGCCCCGCCACTCGCTCGTTCGTCCAAGGGCAGGAACTTATACCGGAGGAGGAGCATCATACTGTCGGATTTCCGACGGTAAAGCCAGACTTCACCATCACAGATGACGGGCCCTCTGGTGACGCGGACAGGGCACCAGACAGGATGTCACGCCTGTGGCGGCATCGATCTGCTTTCGTCGAAGTGAAGCCTGCGAAGCAGCAGGGTCCCAAGCCCGCCGGGTCGAGACCTGATACCATCCATGATCTTGTCGTTCAATCCGCCGACTACGCCCGTCTTCATATGTCTTCACGTCCATTCCTCCTCTTCTCTGTTGGCCTGCTCATTTTTGGGTCCCAGTTCTGCGTCGGCATCTTTGATCGCAGCGGCGTGGTATTGTCTCCCGTTCATGACATGTGGCAAGACATGAAGTTGTTCATCGCCACCGTTCGCAGCCTTGCGTCTGTGGATTCGCGGGACCTTGGCCTCGATCCTTCTGTCAGATTGCTTGGGGACGAGGATGGCTTACGGCTCACTGGTATCGACTACCCGGCCCACCTCATCGATCCAATTGGCGCCGACACGACTACTCGATGGTGCACGGTGGGTCCGCCCTTGTGGAGTTCGATATCTCTCCTCGGCCGCGGCACTGTCGTCTGGCGCGTTCGTAAATTTCTTGGACAGAAGCTATCCGACGAAGAGTTCGTGATGAAGACCGCGTGGCGGAGCAGTAAACGCGACAAGGAATCCGACATCTATACGTCCATCAAAGGGCATTGCGCTAGTCTCTCCCAGTTTGTGACAGGCGGCGATGTTCTCGCTGGTGTCGAAGGCAAATCCGAGCGGATCACAGTTCGCTATTTGCGTGGTGAACCCGATGACGCTCAGGTCGAGACGCCGGTGCTTCATCGCTTGATCTTGAGCCCTGTTGGCCGTCCTCTATGGGACTACCGGTCCGATGCCGAGCTACTGCAAGGGATGCTGGATGCACTCAATGGTACGTGTCATGAACATGAGTTCTTGCCCTGTCTGATATCATTTATACAGCCCACGAGTTCTTGTGGAAACAACAGATTCTTCATCGTGACATCAGCGCCGGAAATATCCTCCTGGCCGAAGATGCTGATGTTCTTGGCGCCGCGGGCTTCCTTCACGATATCGAGTTCGCACACATGCCCGCAGACGCGGAGCTTTCAACACTAGAATACGTTCCACCCGTCACGAAATACAGCGACAACCTCCGACCAATCGGTATCACAGAAGCCGCTGTCAGACGGAGGA
Source organism: Hericium coralloides (assembly GCA_003675405.1). Lineage (NCBI taxonomy): Eukaryota > Fungi > Basidiomycota > Agaricomycetes > Russulales > Hericiaceae > Hericium > Hericium coralloides. The sequence continues at coordinate 97,255 of QUOP01000171.1, read as the reverse complement.
CAACTTTTCAGACGCAACGCGGCGCAGCTCTCACCGTATGTCATCCACTTCTCATTGGTTTTCTTTTCTGAAGGATTGCATAGGGCACCCTTCAATTCATGGCCATCGAGCTGTTACAAGCAGCAAGCTCAAATCGACCCATTCAGCACACAGTCGAACACGACATTGAATCATTCACTTGGGTCCTAGGCTACTGCGTGCTAAGGAAGCTCTACAAGAAGGCATACGCGCTCCAGAAAGACGGTGCGGCGTACAATTATATGAAGGAATCATTCTCGTTAGCATTCGGGAAACTATCAATCCGAGAGATTTGGGTCAGCCGGCGGTCGGCTCAGCCTTTCGTTTGGTGCGATGAACGGAGCTCGGGAGACATGGAGCCCTTCTTTCAAGAGCACATCTCGTCGCCGCTTCGGCTGCTGCTGCAACACTACAGGGAACAGGCGTTCATGAGGCTTTTGATAGACCCAACCAGAAACGCTGATTTCGAACCTTTAGCATACCACACTGTGCGGCAGCAGATTCAAGGAGCCATTACTCTTTTGCAAGATGACCCTTCTTGTGACCGGATTCATTAGAATAAATGATGCAGCTTTGTATGCAGATATAATGCGGACGATATCATTTCAACTTTTTGCACCGACTGACAGGCCGTTGTGTACATTGTCGTAGTCGACTACAATGCCTTTCTAATTCCTTTTGTACACTTTTGTAACCCACTACGATCGTCCCTTGCATTACGCGATGCGCGAGTTCGCTGCCGCATCATCATCATCATGTCTTTGAGTCTTTCCCGATCCATCTACGGCTTCTGACATATTTCTCGTGCTCTCTCTCATCGGCAGGGCCCATTCGTGATTCGTTATTGATGAGACCGAGAAGCTTCAGGTCAACTCTTCTTTTGTCTACGGCCACTTCACCTAGTTCCTGATGGTCAGAAGCATTCAAGCAAATCCAATATTGTGGCATCGTTCTGTCGTCTTGCCATACCCACGCTGCCGATCGTCAACTCTATCCTCCTGGATGCGCAATGAGACTGCTCAGAACTTTTCTGATACAGAAACCTTCATTTATAGGCCACTGTCGTGGATCGGCTAGAAGCACGATCGGTATCTATGCAGGTCTTAATTCAGAGACGAGGCTAAGAACTGCGGACGTGCGCTGTGCTTATTTAATCTCATCCCTGCCATCTGCCATCTTTGCTTTATTTTTCGCCCAGTACGACAAATGTCATCCCCCAAGTTTCGTGTTGCAATTTGGTACGCTGCCGTTCCATGTTTGCGGCGATGCCGTAGCTGACAGGCCTTTCGTGTAGCGGAGGCGGCATTGGAGGACTGACCCTCGCCGTCGCGCTCGGGAAATATAGTGATATACCTGTGGACATCTACGAGGCCGCGGACGAGATTGGGACTGTGGGAGCTGGGCTGGCAGTATGGAGTCGCACATGGGATGTTATGCAGAGCCTAGGATTTGAGGCCGAGATGACGAAGCGGAAATTTCCGCTTCCTCAGGAAAAGGATGGTATGTCGTCCCCAGACGATAGAATTGTAAAATGTCTCTCCGATACTGACGTACTCTACAGAACCATCAGTCATGTTTCGCCGTGCAGATGATCCAAAAGGTGGAGTCGATCTCTATCGGCTTGTGTCTCCATGTGAGTTCAGCCATCTAGGATATTGTCGACCCGAAATCATGAACTTCATCCATTATCCAGACGGAGCTGTTCCTCTTCACCGCATGCATCTCGTAGACATGCTGCGGGACCTCCTCCCTAAGACTTGCACTATCCACACGTCCAAGCGCCTTTGAAGTACACCTACAACGGCGACGGCTCGCTCACGCTGCACTTCGCAGACGGCGAGACTACCACGACGGACGTGCTGGTTGGTGCCGACGGCATTCGCTCCGTTGTCCGCGGCAGCTAGGCCAAGAGCTGCTGGCCCCCGGCCGCCTTCCTCCAGGGCTCAGAACATCTGATGCGTATTCGAAGAGCGTCGACCCGCGGTGGACCGGGACGATGGTGTATCGGAGTCTCATCACTCCCTCGAAAGTGCGTGCGGATCACCCAATTTGGTCCGGCACCGGAATCTGCGTGCGTTTTGCCATTCATATTTGTCCATAACGTTACCCGAACATTTCATCATCTCCAGTATAGCGGCAAGGGGAAGGTGGGTCAAGCGTTTGGATTTCCAGTCGTAGATCAATGCCTGATATAGTTGTCCCCAGCACATAATCGCATACCCAATCTCAAATGGCTCCATGATCAACTTTCTCGCGTTCTACACTGTCCCTGATGGTGAAGGCACACCCTTCGCTGCAAGTGGGTCGAGGACGCACCAAAGGAGGAGGCCCTCGCGCACTATGTAGACTGGGAACCAGACGTGCAGGAGATCCTTCAGGTTCTGTCTCGTCAAGTCCTCTCCTCCATCCACGAACTTACAGGTTGTCTTCCTTTAGGCACTAGAGCCAACCGTATCGCGCTGGGCGGTCCACGTTTTGGGCTTCGTCCCATTCGCAGGCAACGGGCGCGTTGCCATCCTTGGAGATGCCGTACGCCTCGCCGCCTTACTCTTGCCTTCGCGCCCTCATTGCCATGTAGATGCACGCCATGACGACGCACGTCTCCGCCGGGGCCGGCCAAGCCATGGAGGTAAGAACCATCTCCACATGCATTGACCCACCAGCTTACCCGTCCGGCGCCTAGGACGCGTACATGCTCGCGCGCCTGCTCGCGCACAATCGTACCACGCGCGACACTATCCCGGCCGCAATGCAGGTCTACGAGGACCGCCGCCTGGCATCCGCCAACGCCGTCGTCGCCGCGGCGCGCGAGACCGGGCTTATGTATGAGTTCAATGGCCCGGAGTACGACGGTGCGCTGCCGGCGGACGAGGACGCGCTGCGGCGCTGGCGCGAGGGCATCCTCCGGCGGTGGGGGTTCCAGTGGCAGGGCAGTCCGTTAGAGGAGTGCCGCGAGGCAGAAGCCATGTTGGAACGTGGTGTGCTGGCGAACTGAGCCGAACGCAGGTAGAGGCGGCGTGGTCGGAGGTCCGTCCCATCTGCGTTAAGGCTATTGGGTGGAAAGATAGGTCAGGGGATTTGGGCGTAAATAAAAGAATATGTCCCGAGAATCACCTGCCAAACAATGCAATAAATCTTTACAGGTGCAGTTAGTGTATGTGCCTGAACCCGTTGTGTCTGTGGTGGATCGGCGACAGAGGACAGCCTCCAGGCTAAAACGGCTACGAGGATGATATCCGGCTTCGATACAACTTCATCTTGGCGATTGGCGAGAGGTCCAGTTCTCGCAATGGTGGGTCACTTTGACTGACGAGACGATGCGAGGGGGGTGCGAGGAGTAGGATGGAACAACAGCTAATTGTGACACGTCGTACAGCTGAGTACAGGGTAGCACAGTCACAGTACAACAACAGAATCAGGGACTAGCACAGAAAACGATGACGAGAACATGACGAGAGCGAAAGATGGTGCATGGTGATAGCGATGGTGGTCGGGGTATCAATGCGTCGAGCAAGCGAAATCCTGCCCCGGCAAACTCCATCAGCACGACCGTCAGCATGTAAAGCTCAACACGCACCTCAGAAAAGCCCAGGCACAACTGCATACGGCGTGCGCCGCGCCCACTCGTCCCACTCCTTCCCGAACTCCTTGCGCAGCATCCGATCCTCCGTCGGCACGCGCCCGAGAAGCATCGCGCTCATATACAGCGCCCACCCGACGACGCCCGTGCACACCGCCTTACCCGCGACGGTCTCAAGCCAGCCGCACTCCGCAAGCCACGAACCGGGCCCGAACATGCATGCGACCATGCCGCCCATCGTGAGCAGCGCGCCGAGGTAGCTCGGGTGGCGTACGAGCGCATACGGCCCGCTCGTGATGAGCTTGTGCTCGTCGCGGATCGTAAGGTGGAACGTGAAGAGGCTGCCGAGGTGTCGATACGACGCGAGGCGCAGCGCGCCGCCGAGCGTGAGCGCGGCGAAGCCGCAGAGCCAGCTTGGTGGGAGGGAGATCGCGTGCGCGGTGTGGCCAATAGGGACGAGGGCGTTCAGGACGGGGCGCGAGATTGGGAGCGTAGGGTAGGCCGAGGCGACGAGAACGGCGCTCTCAGCGACGATGCTGGACCAGTAGGATAGCTGTCAGGGTGGACGTAGTGTTGAAGTCAGCGACGAAGTGAAGAAAAGATGGGATGAAAGCGTACGCCGGCCAGAATGGCGGCCTTACGCCATGGGAAGAACCGCGAGAGGAAGTCCTGATCGCCGTATCGCTTCGTTTCCTCCTCCTTCGGCGCCGCGTTCGGTGGCGTCGAGGCAATGTAGAACCAGACGCCGGATGCGACGAGAAGCGGCGCCTTGTACAGAGGGGGAACACCGTAAATCATGGCGATTTTCTGGGTAATGAGGAACTCGAAAGAGATGGGAGCTTAGTTGTAATCCAGTCCGCAAGCGTGCATTTTATACTCAGGGCCAGGCTGTACTGGGTAAATGCGGCATGCCGACCTTCGCGAACGAAAAGGAAGTAGCGATCCAGCACTTCTGTCGATGGACGATGAGAAGACTAACACTTACGATACGGAGATAATTTTAACGATGTCAAATCATTGCGTCGTGTTCTAAACGAGCGAGGATTACCCTGGTCAAACCTGCCTGAAAGGCATAGATTGAAGCGGAGCGCTACAGACCGACCATTTCTCAGGATTTGTTGCGATTGATGGCACCGCGGCCATGGAATCACGACGCAGGGCGGTGGAAGATTCGTCAAGTCCATTGGGTTCAGGATATTCCGTGCAAATTCCCAGGCGGATTGTGAGTCAACTTGGAGGCTGTCGCGATTGACAGCCAGCATGCACAGCAGTCGGAGAACTAAGTATGTCTGAGTAAAGAACTCAGGATATCAGCCAGCGCTCATTTCTTGGACGCAGACGCAGAACAGGGATGGCTTACTGCTGTGCCTCTATGATACTTCTCTCCGAAGAATCGATCATGCTGACGCTCAGTGATGCAGCGTGGCCGTGGCATGCTCGTCGTTCCCTTTGAGATTACCCCAAAAGGAACAAGAAATAGTAGACACACGGGATGTCATCTATAATCAACATGCTGGATGGTTAGTGTAGGACAAATTGGAACGCTGCTAAAGGTGTTGAGTGGGATGAGCTGGACTCCGAGGAACCCCACCGGAGTTCGGTTCATCAGATTCGATCCGATTGCCGATACTGCTTTCCATCCAGAGTGTACTACACGGCTAACCGTCTCCAGCGTATGATCAATGATGAGCGGGTGCCGTAGCCGACGCCCTGACCCACCCTTGGTCTGCCGACGCTCAGACACTGCTGCAGGGTCCCGCCCAACCCTTGTCAAAGGTCTGCCCCACAGTGGCGGTGCTCGGCTGTGTCCGGTCCGAGGATTTCCGGCCCAGACCTTCTCAAATTTCTCTAAGTCGTCTCGCCGCGACTAGCTACAGTGCGCGAGAATCTCTATGTTGTTCGTCATGAGACGGGGACTGGGGATCATACAAAAAGGATTTATATGATACATGGTAGTCTGGCTGTAGAGTAAGACGAGAAAAAGTGTAAAATGAGTACACACAGTTGAGAGGATTGCTCAACGACTGCCCGGCACCGTTTGTGCTCCGAAGACAATTCTCTTCAAGTCGTCCATAACGCAATATATTGCGCTCATTTTAATAATATAGAAAGCCTGCATGGCGTAGTGGTCTTCCTCGTTGTGCTGCTGTGAATGCTTTATAGCATTGAGCATGAGGGCAATGGTTCGAGTCCCGCTGTATTTTACATTTTAGAATATCTTTTCCGTTTGCGCGTCTTAAGCCTGGACCCTGTGTCAGGGTTCTGGCAAAACATCCACCTAAGGTCCAGCTAGCCCATCACCTAGGTTATTTGTCAATGCTGGTGCGGCAAAGAGCGGATTACATGGGTTCTATGCTTATGCAAGGTTTGTCCAACCTTCTCCCGCAGAACCCGTGTCAGACCCTGAACTCGCGCAGCCGTGTACGCTCACCACAACATCCATGATGTCCAGTCACCACGTCGCTGACGATCTAATCAGCATACTGCGACATATCGGAATAGACACTTGACGTACTTATTCTGTTCAAGCCGGGCTTCCCAAAAAAAAAAATTCATCTGACATGTAGGCATCGACCCATTACCCATCCAGAATCGTCTCAATACTTCCGACGTGTTGCTCTGCAAGATGCTAGATCACTAGTAAATCTCGTGCGAGATCATACGATCACCTAGATAGCGATGCGAGGCTAAGGTCGAAAATCAGGTCCGTTTTCCCCGTATTCATGTCCACTTCTATCCTAAGTTACAACGCAGTATTGATCACCGAGTTGACAGCATCTTCATCGGCTTTCGATCCTGTTCATTTCGAGAAACCCTCTCACAAATTCATTACACTTCCATGCTCGCATACGCGCATCGCGAGCTGACTTTGGACGAGATCGACAGCGGATCGTATATTGGTGAAGATGAGGTAGACGATATGTAAGATAATGGACGCAGGTATGCTCGCGTATTTCATCATATGTAACCGTTCATCTCCTGATCATGATCAGGAAATCTTCAAATGCGCTGATGAAGCCATAATTCATGACGTCCAGTTTCATGCAGCGCGGCGCCGTGGCTAATCCTTCTTTATCAGGTCAGCAGGGCAATTCAGTCTTCATGAGGTACGTTTTTTTCGCTCCAGGTGATCCGTTCGCCTTTCTTTGGTATAGTGCCTATGGGACGCAGCGCCGCTCTCACTGGGGCTATTAGCATTTACGTGCGATTCTGCCTAGCAGCCTCGTGGCAATCTAATGTGCTTAGCTTTACTCTATTGACAACAGCGCTCCCAGGAACACGACTGAGCGCGGGCCACCTTCAATGGCACAGGCGACCCTGGAGCATGGCATTCTCTCCTCGTGCTCATGTTACGTAGCAGACGCGGAAACGTGTCTTGTGCCGACTATTCTCATCCACCGCCCGGCAACTCAACGGCTCCCAACGGTCGTTCCTTCCGTTCATAATCTCGTACCTTTTACTCACTGGAGATAGCCATGTGCTGATTTTGACGCTCCTGACATCAGGGCAAATTGCAAGAGCTTCTCACTGTCATCAATGTCAGCACCTTCCGTTCTACGAAGTGCGTCTGAAGCGGGATCATGATGCAGCCACGACTTGGAAGATGTCTGTGCCAGCTTCGCCCTGACAGTCAGTGACGCTCCATCCTCCCGCCAGAAGCCCTCTTACTTAATTGGAAACATGTTTTTTTCCGGGTATTCTTGTGCGGGCACTGATCGCATGATATTTGGCCTCGCACCGCGATCCTCAATATTTCATCCTGCACTGCCAGGGTCTGGATTGCGAGCAGAGTCGCCTGATATTTACTGGCTGGAATCTAGTCATCGCGCCGAAGGACATACGTGAGTTCCGGCAAGACATGGCATCATGGCCGACATCCACGGTCTCGCATAGACGTTGGCATGATAATGGGTCTGCGCCTTTCATTTCATACGGGCTTCCGTCTCCAAAACGTGAAGCTCAGGCTGGCGGTCTCGAGGGATTCCCGTCCAAGTTCAGCACGAACTCGTCCGCGCCGAATGGTTGGTGTCCCACGGTCCGGCTATATGGCTAATCGGGACCTTCCCTGTCATCCGCGATCCCTACATTTCTCGAATGGCAATCACCAACGCTTCGGTCTGCCAGGAAATTGCTCTCGGCCTGCTGTTTCTTATGTTTATGTCCTCGACAACATATCTGGCCGACTATCGCGTCACAGAAGCCAACCTGTACGCTTGCCATGCGCTGCTTATGCCTGCGGATCAAAGCGCACCTTGCCCTCGGACGTGCGTTTGCCTTCTCATTGCGCGCTATGCTTTCATTTCCCTCGTCTAGTCTGCGCCTCTCTGGTGCTCTATTGCAGTAATATATCTTCCATCGATGCCTTTTCACTAACACAGGCAGGTCGAGGCCGACTGGGTCGACAATTCCGGTGTACCCGCCATTGCGAAACATTTCTAGCTGGGAAGATTTTCTGTTGATGATTCAGTCCAAGACCTCATGGTGGACCCGAATACTGGGTTGGTCTGAGCACAAAGGGCAATGTCCTAGACGGACGGCTAGACGGACGGCTCGATGGTCATGCTGATACAAGCGGCATGTGTTTTGCTCCCGATCTCCATCTGAGACCGCCTTCGCACCCGCTTTGCCTCGACACCGCACGCCAACGTCTTTCCTTTGTTCCATTCCACTCATCTAGCTGCGCTTTGCTCCTATACAAGTGTAAGACAATGTACAAGCAGATTGACAACGAGCCACCTTGCTTGCCACATTGCCGCAGGGCCAGCGCTTGGACATCGGGTAGACGTTAAAAGGGGAAGGCATTCAAATCCAAACGACTTCTCTTCCACCCTTTAATCCTCCCGTGATGCTCAGGACATTGATATCGTACTTGACTCCTCCCGGCGCGGCCTCCTCAAATCTCCGGCCCTGGGACCAGCCCGTAGTCTACACCACCATCCCGCTGCAGCACAAACTTGGCCGCGTGCCCGGCGGCCACACGGAGTGCGCGCTACCCAAGGAAATCACGGACGCCATCCTTGCACAGCCGGGCTTCCCGCATGCAGTCCCCGCGCCTTCCTCGCCAGTGCACCGCATTGCGTCTGTGCAGGGGAAGGACTGGGGCCTCGTTGCGACGCAGAACATCTCCGCGGGCAAGCTTATCTTCGCAGAACGCGCTCTGCTTATCACGCAGTGCGAGGCGAGACCTGTCAGGCCCGAGCATATACCCAAGGACAAAATGAACGAGCAGGATTTGAGAGCTGCCTTTTGGGCGCGAGCGACACGCTGCGAAAACGAGCTAATGCGTCTCCTGAGTCGCATGCCCCGCGAGAAGGTGTGTGTCTCTCATTGACAAAAGACGTTTATTGACGGTCGCGAGCAGGAAGGCGCGTATCGCGCACTCTCAAATGCGCAAACGTATGACGGTGCACCTGGCCCAATGTGGGGCGTAATGTGCACCAATTTTCTCGAGCTGGGGCAACAGCTGAAGGAGACTTTCCGCGAAATACCCGACGACGACAATAAGGACTTCGAATGCTTCGGCGTGTGTGAGACGCTGTCTCGCGTAAACCACAGGTATGTCTATCCTCCATTCCATCCTCCTTCGCAGCCGCTGATATGCACGTACAGCTGTCGCCCGAACGCAATAGTGACCTTCGACCTCCCATCCTTCTCATTCACGCTCCACGCCGCGCGGCCTATTCGCGCTGGCGCAGAGATCACTATCAGCTACACCAATCAATACGCACCCACCAAGACGCGCCGTCAATTTCTCGAATTATTCTACAACTTCACATGCACCTGCGATGCGTGCTGCGACCCCCGGACCGACGAGCGGCGCCACCAACTGATCTGGTCTCCGCCGGCGGTCGAGTATCACCACGACATCACGTCCTGGCTTGTCGACTACAAATGTGCGCTGCCGGACGACCACCTCACGAGGCCTTGCCGTGACATGGTGATGCTCATTGAAAAGGAGCAATTGCAGGCCGGAGACGATTACGGGGAATACCTTGGTATCCTCTGCATGGCTTACGGCGTGCTCGGCGACCGTGAGGGCTACCTGTGGGCGCGTGATCGGGGGATGCATGTCCCAGTGCAGACGGGCAGGCCTTCGTGCGGGCTCAACGCGTATCGCGCTTTCATGCCCGAAAAGCCGGAGATGCATCCGTTCTGGCGGCTGCGCGAGCAGACCTCGCCGAGATCGCTGGATGATTTGTTTGACTTGACGCCGCGTCGTTACCGGACATATCGTCTGTCTCGACCCAAACGGATAACCGTTCCGTCCAAGTGAAAGGCGAAGAGCTGTTCAATCAGACGCCGCTCGTTAGCGAGAGGGAACTCGGATTTGCTTACAGGTATATAAGCATAGACACGGAAGAAAGATGTTAGTCTGTAATAAATTGGTCAGGCTTCGTGAGCAGGGCGGCTTGTAGGACGCTGTTGAAATCAGGGATGCTCGCGAGTAACGAGTCGCGGAATAAAGAACAAAATAGCCTACTATCTATTAGACAATTAAAAAAAATAGACTGGTGATCGAGTCTCTAGTACACAACGAGGGAGCGAGGTTGTTGTGTATAGAATACAAAACACAATCAATGAGCTTCTTCAACCCGTCTGAGCAGCGACTCCCAGTTGATGGGCCGGGAAATCCCGGCCATGATACAACGGCGTCAATTGCTGCAAAAGCCCATGTTCGTTCCTGCTCAGACCTCTAACCTTACTACGGCATGCATGGCCAATTGCACGACGCTGAAACGACGCATTTGATCGAAGATCTCATTCGTGGTTGTACATGAACTCAGTTCAGTTATTGTTCCATCTGTGTTTACTTTTTTCTAGGCAAAGCCTCGAAGTTCGCCCTTGATCGTGGTGGGTATGTTTCGCCAGCCTATCACCATGCCGAGTTAACAATTGCAGACAGGAATAAAGGCGCAAGGCATGAGAGTCATATGACGGATACGCTTCAGCGGGGTAAAATACGCCGTCTGTCTGGTTCGCCTTGATCCAAACCTATCCGTCATTGCGACAACCAGTCGCATTTTGCTTTCTGCATCACTGGCATACCGCTTGACTTGCGTTATCGTTACCGCAAGTTTTCTACTCGATCCTGCTTTGGCTTGCTGATATCTAATGTGTGCTTTGATTTCTTGCCACACGACATGGTGCCTTGACCAAAGCCGCGAAACAATACGCGAAGAAGTGGACAGTAAGTCCACAAAATCGCGGGGCATGTGCTTTGATAATGCAGGGCATTATAAAAGACGAAGGCATAACACAAATCTCTACCGTCTCCCCGCTCATCTACCCATCGTCTTCATCCGACACACTTCACAATGCCTGAAAAGAAATGCCACCAGTGCTCCGCACTCCCCGCGCGAGGCAAACCACTGCGTGTGTGCGTCGGCTGCAAGGAAGCTTTTTACTGCGTATGTATAATGCACATATCGTCATCGGCGCTCCTAACATACATGCAGAGCCAAACCTGCCAAAAGCAGGACTGGGCAAGGCACAAATCCTCCTGCCGCCGCCTGCCTCCCGCGCCTGGCACCAAAGCACCCGACCTCACGCAATGCAGCGCCAGCGCCCCACTCACCCTCGGCGCCCGTGCCGCCGATGCACCGCTCACCGCCGCGCAAGCAGCGCGGCCGCTCATCCTACAGCCCCTCCTGGTGACTACCATCCCCCCGAAATACGAAGACCCCGCCGAATGTGCGCCGGGCAGCTACACGGCCTGCGCGATCCCCGCAGGTATGAAAATGCCCCTCCTCGCGCAGCCGGGCTTCCCACTTGCCGTGCCGGCGCCGCGCGCGCCGGCGCACCGTGTCGCGGCCGTGGCGGGCGCGGGCCTAGGGTTGCTCGCGACGCGGGACATCGCTGCGGGCGAGCTCGTATTTGCGGAGCGGGCGCTGGTGCTCGCGTCGGTCGCGGGGTGGCGCATGACGCGCACGCCGAATTATGATAACGAGAGCGCCGCGGAGCAGCTCGCGCACGCGCACGCGGACAAGGAGGGCGTGATGAAGGCGCTTCTGAAGAGCCTCCCGCGCGAGAAGGTGCGTGTCGCATTGTTACAAGAGGACGCTTCTTGACGATGGGGATAGAGAGCGGCATATCGCGCGCTGACGAACAGGCACAAACATGACGGACACGGTCCTCTGTGGGGCATAATGTGCTCGAACATGTTTGGCATCTCGAAGAAGAAGCTCAAGGCCCTCGTCCCCAACATCCCCGAAGACGAAAAGATTCTGCAATTCGGTGGAGTGTGCGAGACGCTGTCACGCCTGAATCACAAGTATGTGTGCCATCCAACCGTTATCATTATTCCTCCACCTACTAACAAGTGCCTAGCTGCCGCCCAAACGCAGCGGTCCAGTTCGATTTTTTGTCCTTCTCCTTCAAGCTCCAAGCCGTGCGGCCCATCCAAGCCGGAGACGAGATCTCCATCAGCTACATCCAGCTCCTCGCGCCTGCTGCTACGCGCCAGGCCCAGCTCGTGCCATACGGCTTCAGATGCACCTGTACCGCCTGCCGCAGTCCCCGCGCAAGTGACAAGCGCCGCGCCGAGCTCGCAGCAATGCTATGCCACCACCCTACTGAGGTATTCGCGTGGCTGCTACACTCCGGCCGCCACATGCCCGCCGACTTCCTCACGCGCCCGAGCGAGCGCGCGATCGCGCTCGCAGAGGAGGAGGGCGTGCAGGACGCAGATCTCTACACGATGCACCTCGGGCAGCTGTGCATTGCGTATGGCGCGCTCGGGCAGCGCGAGGCGTACTTGCGGGTGCACGAGCAGTTCGTGCTTCATGAGCAGAGTGAGCTCGAGGCAGGGTACCGTGACATGATGCCTGCAGACCCGGAGATGCATCCGTTTTGGGGGCTGCGAGCACGGGGCGGCGCGCGTGACATCAACCACTTGAATTCCATGATGATGTCGGATGCGGCAGCGAGTAAGTAAACGAGTGCCATGAATCCTGTTGTATGCATGTCCTATACAAGTAATGTAATGTACTATACTGTATCGTATTGCGATACTTGGAATGCAAAAGAAGGAAGTTAATGAAAACTGCATTCCAGTAATTCCCGTAAATTGCGCAACGATGGGATTCATCTGCTTTCCACCTTTTTGGACGCAAGCACGTTCTATCTGACCACGAAGGAATACAAAACAACGCGCCGCAAAAATATTTCCGCAATGCACACTAGCTTGCACTAGCGGACATTACAGATGACCACCGCAGGACTCGAACCTGCAGCCTTTTGGTATATCGGCAATCGAAGCCAAATGCGCTAGCCATTGCGCCAGGTAGCCATACTTAGAATGCCATACATAATCTCCTGAGGACATTGGACACTCGGTTCCGTAGTGGAACACGGCCAACAGGTGCCAAAAACCATGTGAAATCTAATTTTTCTATCTCAAGTCATGTGGCTTCACCTGAAAAAGGAAGGTCCTGCCAGGAATCGAACCTGGGTTTCAAGAATTCGCCAATCACATGATTGGTCACGTGGACTCATTCAGAATCTTGGGTGATAACCGCTACACTACGGGACCCTTGTTAAATATGAAAAGTAGAATATCCATTAGCAGAAATTCATTGGGAGGGCTGGGTGGAGGACGGCATCAGCGAGGACGGCATCAGCAGGAAATGTTGGTGTGCCACGATATGAGCATAGGAATACATGATAGCTACTGGAGATCTAGAATAATTAGGTAAGGACTGAGCCTGATGAAAGTGAATTATTAAATGCTGAGCTTTTTATTGCAGAGCAGCACACCACTATCACATCGAAGGCCAGAGTCCGTAGATTCCATTTCGACAATTTATGTAGGTCACTACAGTAGAAGCACAACCACAATGCGATACAGGCAGAGGCAGAGGAGAGCATGTAATAGCAGCAGTCCATTCGAGTTATCTTGTTATCAGGTGCATGGGGTATGTCAGCGTGGAGAGATGAGAGATATAGACAGAGGTATTAGCAATATAGCAGATATATACGGAACTAGACAGATATACGACAGATGGCGAAGAAACGAAAGCAGCGGACAGCCCGCCAGCGGGCCCGCCGATCGAGAACGAGTTCAGACAGAATGAGACGCGCCGTCTTGTAGCCCCAGGCGGAACGGCCTGTCCATGTCCTACACGCGCGTTAGGATCAGTACCGCCCTCATGGCGATCGCAACGAGCATATGCGATACGCACCAGCTTGACGAGGCTGCTCAGCTCGGGCGTCTGGAAGCTGCGCAGCTCGCCCGGGACGTCATGTCCGTACTTCTTCCTCTCCTGGCGCGTCCAGGCGTGCAGCTGGCGCGCGACCGTGTGCAGCTTGAAGCTGTCGTGAGTGCCAGCGTCAGCAGCCAGCGCAGCACGAGGAGGATGGAGCGCGTACTTGATATGCGACATCACCTCGCGGTAGGACGGCGCGCCCGTCTCGTGCTCCTCTGCGGAACGTCAGCGTCAGCGTCAGCGCTCTCGGTGCGCAGCGGAGGCGTACCGAGGTATTCACATAGTATCTGCACCGCGCGTCAGCATTGCCCAGCGGGCACAAAAGTAAGAGCGCAAGCACGCACGGTCGTCATGCTCCCGACGCGATCGCTCTCCCAGCTCTGCTGCAGATCGGAGCAGCTGCTCAGCGACACCACCGCACCCGCCGCGCCGCCGCACCCGTCCCACGGCTGACACCATCCATCGCACGCATACAGCCCCACGGGCGAGTCGTACGTCACGGGGCTGTCGAACGGCGCGGCCGTCTCGCGCGCCGGCGAGAGGAAGCGCGCGTGCCGCGGCTTGGGCTTGGGCTTCGGCGCGCGCACGCGCGTGTCGAGCGAGAGGCGCACGACGGAGAGGGGCGTGCGTGCGGGGCGCGGGGGCGCGGGCGGGAGGGGCGCGGAGGCGTTGTGCCGCGTGGTGATGGGCGCGGGGTCGGGCGGCGCGTCAGGGAGCGCGAAGGGCTGTGCGACTGTGTGCGCGTTAGTGGGATAGGACGTGCGGGGAGAGGGAAGGCCGTACTGCGCGCGAAGCGGCGGGTGATCTGGTATTGCATGGTGCGCGTGCGGCGGCGGGTGGTGGAGAGCCAGGGGACGTAGATCTGGTTGCAGTGGTGGTGCGGGAGGTCGAGGAGCGTGCCGGAGTGGCAGGAGTCGAAGATCGCCTGGGGGGTGGATAGCGTCAGCATGGATGCATGAGGAATACGCAGAGGAGCCATAGACTGATAAAAGGTGCCCGGCTCGAGCGGACGCGCGAGCCGATCCCGGCGTGCGCTCGTCTCGTGTTCGCATGAAAACGGACGGGGATCCGAGCGCGTGCAAGTTCAGAGAAGAGCAGACGCCTGCAGGCAGCCCGCAGAGCAGCAGAACGTGGTTGAGCAGACGGCCTGGCAGCATGCACCACGCAGCACCGCTCGCGCTCAGCCCGCCCGGCACCGCACATTCCTGTCCTGCACTTTACCGCGCTCCCAGAGCAGAAAGCATGGAGCATCGAGGATGCGGGCAGCACGGCCCCGCGTGCCGCTCGCAGGCTCGGACGACAGAGGGAGAGCGCATCAAGGCACAGACAACACGAGAAGCGGAGAGAACGAGAGATGCGCGCTCGCAAAGGTGAACGACAGAGGTTATGAAGTCTGGAGCGCATGAATAGCTCCGATACACACGCCATCTACGCGTCGCCCAGGGTCGGAGGTCGGAGGATGGTCTGCACGAGCAGCGAGAGCCATGAAAAGAGACGAGACGCACCGTAAGATTTACGCCAGCATGCAGCGACGTGACAAGGCGGTACTTGAGCTCCTACACAAGTCCAGATCAGACGATCCCCAAGGGACGCAGGAAACAAACGCACGTTATCGACGATGCGTTTCGCGTCGCACGCGATGATGACCTCGTCCTGCCCATCCTCCTCCGTCTTATCCCTCGTCTCCTGCGGATCGAGCTGGTCCGAGTGTCCACAGAACAGCAGCACCAGCTGATCGCCCGGTGCCGTCCCGCGCACGAGACGGTCCAGCTCACGGCGCTACGCAGATCATGAGGCGCCATCAGAACAGACGCAACACACGACATACAATGTTCTGCGCCGTCGGCCACAGGCGGCTCGGCACGCCTTCGTCGTCCTTCATCACCGTGATCTCGTCCTCCGCATACGCATACCGCCCGCGCAGCAGCGCGCGGAACTTCTCGACGTCCTGGTGCGTGCCGTACAGGATCGGCCACTCGTCCTTGTTGGTGTCCCTGTAGCAGATCCCGATGAGCAGCGCGCGGCGCTGCGGCGTGCGCAGGCCGGGGGCGATTGGCGGCATGGGGGCGCGGCGGCGGCGCGCGGGGGTGCAGAGGTTGCCCGTGGTGGTGCGTGCGTGTGTGCGGGGGTGGTTAGTGGGGGAGAGGCGGGGGGAGGAACGCGGTGGACATGAACTTAAAGGCGTATCGGTCGGCTATGTATATTGCGCGATGACTGCAGTCAGCGGTGCCGGCGATATGAGCTGCGCCAGAACGGTGGCGCAGGAACCATGCTCGACGAGCGCCGGGCGGGGCAGCGCCTCCGCCTTCGCGACGTGCGAGCGCTCGGGGGAAGAGCGACCGTCCGGAAGACGTGTGCGATCATGTTCCGAGGGAAGACATCTACATAACTACCGCTACTGTAGCCAGATACGCAAATTGTAGTGCACGAACTTGCGCCAGAACATCCTTCTGCGGTCGACGCTGAGTCACTCGACGAGGGTACTCACGAGTCGGACCATGCACCGCTTTCACAGCAGTTCATTGCACCACTAGCATCGACATCATCAGAGTACAGTAGACATGCAGCAATGCTATCCATAGCTCAAGATCCATCTGCAAACCTACCGGCCCCACCCTGTATCAGGGTTTCCGACCATCAACGCCCCATCGCATAGCTACCTGTGCTGGTACTAGCTGCAGCGCACGCCATGCACCAGACGGCTCCGGACACCCGTATCAACAGTCGCTCCAGCAGCGCCGCCCAGGTCGTCCATGTACTTTGCTGTATCTAGCCATATTCGTCGGGACCGTGCATTCCGTCTCCCGCGAGGTAGCGTCCGCGGCCTAGAAGCGAGTGGGGTTTGCCGCAGACGCCCGACAGGACCGAGCAGGCGGGAGGGCGGGTGACGGCACAGACAAGCACAGGGATCGCTGTTGAGTGACGTCAGCGCAGGACAAGTCGAGAACGCCCATGTGCTCATCAAGATAGCGGAGAGCAGAAAGACGCCGGCCGATGTGCGCGCGCGAGCGGTACGAGCAGGAGATGAGGTCACAGCAGGGTGATGGTTCGCGGCGAGAGCGCTGGAGTGCTGGGGCTGAAGACGCTGGTCTACGCGCAGGAAGCCGGGCTTGACGGGCCATCAGGGAGCACGAGTGGAGAGCTGGCAAAGGAGGAAGGATCGAAGGCGACGGACGGGAGCGCTGAGCGCGACGCGATGTAGGTACATACGTGCATGTCGAAGGCGTTAGCTAGAGCTCGTCAGGGCGCGAGATCATACGAAGACGTAGTCTCCGTGGCTGACCTCAGACAGAAGACAATCGTTCTGTCTATTGAGACGAAGACGCACCAAGCTTCGCACCGAGCGCCAACCCCATGATGGCCGCCCATGTGTGAAGTTAACAGCCTGATAGAGCTTCAGATCCTGACGCGCTGATCCACGAGGCTAGTTGAATGACAGAATGATGAGACAAAAGACGACAGGTCGATCGGTCCTCATCAAGCCAAGTCAACAAACCCTAAAATGCGTGTTTCCGAGACCGCGCAAACGACCGAGACGAGACGAGATGCGGTGATGCTTTGGTGCTGGCTACATAGCAACGGTGAGCGCTAGCCAAGTGGCTTCGTCGAGATGATCCCAGAGAGGCACGCGGACCGCCACCGCCACAGCGTGGCACGTTGGCAGGAGGCTGTATTGCATGCATGCACGTCAAGAAGACGGCGGGGTAACGAATGGCGGACACGGGATGCCGCGATGATGGCCCGGGACAGCACGCGTTGAGCAACAGACGGGTGCTCGCAGTGCGACGGGCGAACAGACCCGTCGGGGCGGTGTGCGGGGTCGCATCGCGTCGGGCCAAAGGCGGGGCTCGCGCCGCGACAGCATCTGCAAAGCGCCAGAACGCCGGAGCACGCACGCCGCGCGAGAAGGCGACGCTGGTGGGGCCGGCAGGAGGCTATGTACGTGCAGGCACGCCGAGCGGGGGCGGCGGGTTCCCAAGTCTGCGCAGCTTGAAATGGTATGTAGGAAGGCGCGCCTTGCAACGGCCACCAGCGACCGGAAATGAACCAGGGGGCGGATGGGATGACGTTGGGCGCGGGCACGCCGCGGAGGCAGGGCAACGTGCGTGTTGAGCCAACGACGGGGGAATCTCATCGCCACCGTGCACAGGTAGGAGAGGCGCACGAAAGCTGCGCGGAGTATGCGTGCGCGTGTGGTCGTTGGGCGGCCAGCGTGCTGAGCATGACAAGGCAAGTCTTGCAATGGTGCGCCGACAACGCGAGATGGGCTGGGAGCAGATGCCGCTGGTCGCGGGGAGGCCGCGGAGGGCGACGCGTGCTGCGAGAACCACGGTGACGAAGGACGCTGATCGCATTGCCACGTCGCGCACAGGGCCGGTGCGATGCACGGCAGCGTCCAAAGAGCTTACACGCGTGTCGAGCACGAGAGCTTGCAATGGCGCACGCGCGACGAGAAATGGACGGCGGGGCGCAAGGGGCTGCTCTGCGGCGATAGACCGACGGTCACGTATCCACGAAATGGCAATCGGTCGCCGTCGCCGCGGCGTGTGCGCCAGGAGGTGCCTGTCAGGCTGTGGGTGGCGGAGCCGTGGGCCGTCGAGCATGATAAGCACGGATTTGAGACGGGGACGAATGAAGAACGAGGGACGGGGCGATGATAAGTGGGAGCTGGGGATGGCACTCGCAGGGAAGGTGCTCCGAGCTAAAAGTGGACCGGGTCCGCGTCAGGTGGATTTGTGTAGACGTACTTACCTGGTTCTCATCTTCGTATCATACCGCCGAGACATCTAGCACATAGGATCGTGGAATGCATGCGCTTGCTGAACCGTGGATAATAAGGATGTGGGAATCAGGGTGCGATGATTGGAGGGTGCAGACTGGCGCTGACCGTCGTCGGGGCAGGCTAGAAGACATCGGTGTGGCGCGTCGGGGACGCTGGATGATGGGTTCGTCGAGATGATGATGGGACGGAAAGCGCCATCTCCACAGCGTGCGTGAAGGAGGCGATGCGTATGCAGGCACGTTAGGGATGCAAGCGCATGCATGTCGAGTGGAAAGATGGGCCACCATCAGACCAAGCGGGGAAAGAAACATCTAGCAGGGCAGACGATCGAGGCGGTGGAATCAGGCTGGATGATGGGCGCAAGTAGTGACGTCGCTGCATTGAGAACAAGAAGAGGTACGGAGCTTCTGTCACCGGGCGGCGTATGGGAGAGGCTCGACAGAAGGGCGCAGAGCGGCGGAGGCAGGCGCCTGATGCGGAGCATCGGAACTGGGACGGATGCCAGAAGTGCATTGCGTATTCTGCAAAGAGCTATCATGGTACTCGTCGTGAGCAGAAATGCGGCTGATGATGCTCGTCCAGTCATCGGCAGCGATGCTGGGCAGCGCAACGAGGCGAAGGCACCGAGGCGCTGTCCTCAACGGCCCGGGGCGCTGGCGCCGGAAACGATATTCCTCGCGGTGTTGTAGCAGAAACTGCAGCAGATACTTACATATTGCAGCAACCGTATACATAGTCGACATGCAAGCTCTCCTCCGCCCCATCCCCACTCACCAATCCACCCCCGCACCACCTCTTCCGAGTCACCCCCGCGTGCCGCGACATGCCCGCCATCTTCCACCGCAAGCCCCAGCGCCGCGCTCTCCTCATCGGCATCTCCTATCAGGATGCCAGTCAGGCTGGGGACTGGCCGCGCCTCCACAGAACGCACAAGGACGTCAAGGCGTTCCGCGCGCTGCTGCGCCACACGTATGAATACACTCACGACGAGATCACAGTGATGAAAGACCATAAGACCGTGCCGCTTTTTTGGTATGCGCCTCATAATTAAGTCACTGCGTTAAAAGAAAGGTATCACCCCGCGTAGTAGACGGGGTGTTCACAGGAGTGGCTCGAGTAGCAGGATATGTAGACAAGTAGCAGAATAATAGCACTCTGCTTGGTCCTGAGCAAAGACAAGAGGTTCGAAAAGTCCAGTAACATGCGCCCAGCCACCGTAGCAGCGTCCAAAACAATTGGGCGCTATCTCCGCTAACAAGACGTCATGCTACACTGGGGGATCAGAACACAATTGTGTCTGCTACGGGCTGGCTACGGGAGGTCTCAGTCGTAGCAATGCAATTGTTACGGTGAGTGTCCTGACCACTGTAGATATATAACAAGGACTGACTTAGCGTCTTCTTTCCCACTAATCATCAGCCATGGCAGCGACGCCTCCCGCAACCCCGCACCGTCCCGTTCGACGTCGCCCCCCAGTGCGAATTTCCATTCCCACCCGGCGATCCCCTTCGTCTTCCCTTTCCCCCACTCCCATAGGGCCTCCGAACCCGTATAATCCTCACACCGTTGCTGGGCGACGCATGATTAAATGGCGCGACGATCCCGAATATCCGAGCATTCTCGACCAATGGATTCAAGCAAACATCAGTCTCTGGCCTCGGGCAGACCCGCGGCTCCCCACTACAGGCATGTTTTCTGACGAGGTGCTCTGTAAACTGAAGAAGGTCTACCGCCCGGTATGTTTATTTGTTATCTACTATCGTGTGAATGATAAACTTATACGATCTTAGTATAAAAACAACCCCGACCCCAATGAGATCTTCGCCGATGACACTGAGAACTTCGTCCTTGTTCTTACCATTTCATTGCCTCCTGAATCTGGCGTACTTGTATGGTGGCAGGAGAGCCCTCCTGCCATCCTCGAACGTTTCGACGGTTACATCAAGGACCCTTTTGCCCCCGACTGGTGCAAGATCATGGATGAGGGAGAGGAAATTTGCTTCAAGCAACCAAGGGGTATCATTTCCGACTTCTTCGCCTGGCTGGCTATGGAGCCGATCAATGTCGCGGAGGTCAGTGCATCCCATATGCGTAGTGCGACTGCTCATCCCATCCATTTATCAGGAATTATCGGAGCCGATGCTCCGCTGGGCAGAGGCAGTCTCGGTACGCTTCATTAGATGCATATTAAAACAAACTGACGAGCCGCGGGTTGCGCACAGATCGTCCGCCAAGCTCGTCTGACTATCAAGTCAGATGCAACATATTCTCGTCTGGCCATGTTCCCTACCCCGAGGCTGCCCCGCACCCCGTCTCGACGAGCCCCCTGGCCATACGAGTACAGCCATCGCACTCGCAGCATTCGGTTTCGAGATGTCAGCAGCTTTGGAGACATCTCGAGGATGAAAGCTTTGGATCTTGGGATGGCAGTCGATCCATAACGCATACTGCTACTTATTTATGCCAATCACAACTGGTTCGTGTCAATCCGAAGTGGTTCAAGACTTATATTCAAGTCTCATTGAATGAACTAAGAGGCTGAAGCGACTACATCCAAACTAAACGGCACATCTGCCACCCAGGGAAGCTACTGTATGTTTCACCGTTTCCCTATGTATCCTTGCATCACGTTTCCAATCAGGCACGATTTACGCCTGTGTAGCTCCAAGTCAGCGCGCCGCCCTGGCTGTGCGCGAACTTGCATAGCAGCGGCGACATCTGCTGACGGAACGGCGCGGGTATGCCGTCGTGGCTCGTCCCTGCGGGCTGCTTCGAGTCACACTTGGAGGTGTGGCGACAGTTACTCCTAGCTGTGGCGCAGGTTCGGCGGCATATCGCACCAGTCACAGCTGTAGCAAGTAGCGCGCAGATCCGTCGGCGCACAGCACTCCTTAGTCGGCGTCTTGATGTACCTCAATTTCGATGTCGGTAACGAGGCGCAGAGATTGAGCGCGAGGCCGATTGTCTCGGCGTGCTGATCTGGCACGATAGGCATGGAGTCTGCGGTCGCAGCGCGGGGATAATGGCGATGTCTGCGTGAGGATGTCAGTCGGTACGCGCATGCAGCTGATCTGTGCGGAAGCACGGGCTCAGAGGCGATATGAACGCACCTTGATCACGCAGTGCACGATGCCGCCTACGCTGTACGTGGTGCATGGCGTGTTGCACATGAGCCACGTTCAGTTGCTCAACAGAAGCTCACCTAATGCATACCCTCCTCCCTCGTCAAATCGTACACCATACCACTCTCCTCGTCAGCCGCAGAGTCCAGCCCCTCACAGGTGTGCACATATGCCCCTTGTGCTGCCTTCTGACCTATGCGAATCGAGCGCTGTTGCCCTAGACGAGGTTGGCGTCGAGCCGCCGCTGCGCGAGTAGCTCCTCCACTGGAGCGACGCAACGCGATGCCAATCGCGGACGTTAGGTCACGATGCTAGGATGCCTGCGGCGGCTCCTGAATTTGAATGGGATCAGTGCATGAGCGATGAAGAGGATTGAGAAGGTAGCACACCTATATTGCGCCGTCGCTCTCACCTGTATAGTGCCAGAAGCGTCGCAGAAGAGCCTATCGAGCGACTCGGGGTGGTGGAGTCGCACCACGATCACGTGCCTTCAGGCGCGTCGGTGGCTGTCCGTTGACTGCCTCCTTTTGTCCTTTGACTATAAAACTCGACCGGCCCTTTTGCCTCTGCCCAATATTTTCTCCCCTTCCTACGGATCGAACGTCCTTTGCTCGCTCCATGTACGGCGTGCGAACGGCGTGCTTTGGCTGACAGGGTCTGGTCCGAGCTCGGATCACCTGGAGGCAGCACGTGCAGTTCGTAACCTGTCGAGTTTGGCGTTGATCCTCCCCCCTTCGACGAGCTCGCCAAACGTGCGCCCCACCGAGCAAGCTCGTCGTCGTACCATCTATCTTTTGAACATGCTCTCGGTGTCTTTGCTAGGACGTGCCGCTTTTTATAGCTAACGAACACGTGTGCAGGTGCAGAACATCCTCCCACTGAAAATCGACACATGCAGTCTCCGTCACTGACAGTTCAGGGCATACCTGTTAAGATTTTGGGCGGCCGTGCAAGGTCGCCGTGTCCTTCTTCATTGTCTCTTCGCAGCGCCGTGATCTTCGACCCCAGGCGGCTTTGCGAAGGATGTCCAGGACATCGAACTTGCCACGCTGCATCTTGCGACGGTCCTTGGCTTTCCCCATGCCGCTGTGGACTATTATGCCCCCAACGCAAGCACTCTGTAGGCAGTACTCGTCGTCAATAGCATCGTGTAGAGATCAGAATTGATATATTGTGATCGTGAGCGTCTACTCCAGGATGGTTAGGTCATGCATACGGGACATTAGGATCAAAGCAAGGTACATTGTCTCAGATCTCTTTTATTGTTGTCGCGATGCTTTTGCCGCCTTGAGTGGCACCACGCAGAGCATCCGCCGTGCGCAACTGCCCTTTTGCTTTCTTCCCTTTCTTTGCCCTCCCCCGCAGCTACTGTTTGACCTGGCTATAGGTACGCAGCCCTCTAAATCATTGGAAGAATCTAATTCTGAGTCCTCAATAGACTGGGATGCCGCCCTGCCACTGCAACTTCAAGGGCTGCAACGGCAAGATCATCCCTACCTCGACACGGCAATACCACACAAAACGCGATCGTGAAGCTCATGCTGCTGGTACCGCGCACGGCCAGGCTCCCCCAGCTCCCCCTACTACCTTAGCAGTCCCGAATGATGACCGTCCCACCACCAACAACATCGAGACCGAGCCTTCATCGGTCCTCAACACGGCCGTTGCCACAGATCTGGAGGAGGCTCTGTCGAGGACCGAAGTTGGAGCGCATGGGCTACAAGACACGGGTTTATTCACGGAGGAGCAGTCTGTCCCTGCTGCACATGATGACATAGGAGAGCTTTCAGAGGGCGACTCAGATGAAGATTTCACTGCAGATGTAATGCCGGCAATCGCTGAAAGGGCAGCCACTCACGATGAGCGAGCATCTGTCCCTGTCCCGGATGCGGATCCGCGATTTCCCAACGAGAATGCCTCCGATCCCTTCTGCACTCCATCTGCCTCCCGCTCTGCATCACTCTCACCGCAGAACACACCTACTGCTTTATATCTCCTATATCTTCTGGTATCCTGGCTACACACGCACTTCCATCTTCCATTCCTAGCATGCAACGCGGTACTGGTCATCCTCCTCAACATATTACGCGCAGCCGGCGCTGTTCTCCCGATAGATCCCTCACCTTATGTGACGCTCACATCGGTGATGTCCCACTTGGGTGTCGAGCCCGCTTTTAATGTCCTTCCCTGTTGTCCGAATTGTCTGGAACCGTATCCATTCTCTCGGGCCAAATCTTCAACGTGTGATCGCTGTTCTGAGCCGCTGTTCAAACAGCAACGCCGATTGGGTCGACGAGCAGCTTTGGAGTCTCAAGCATCTAAACCGGTGCTGCAGTTTCCACACAAAGGAATTGAGGCACAGTTACAAGATATTTTGGCTATACCGGGGATGGAGGAGACGTTTGATGCATGGAGACACAAGTCTCGAGTTCCAGGCGAGTACGAGGACAATTTTGATGGGGATATCTGCAAGGAGATCCCGGGAGTAGACGGTCGCCCGTTTTTCGAGAATCCGCAACCACCCAACTCAAACGAGTTAAGAATTGGTGTTACTTTGGGTGTAGATTGGTAAATCCACCTTTCGTTATCCGAAATGATTTCTGACTTGTCTCTTTGAGTAGGTTTTCCTACCTCCGGAGTCAGATCGCACCATCACACTCCTCATGCCCGATGTCATTCAACATTATCAACTTACCGCCTCATCTCCGGTAAGTGATGAAATTGTGAACTTCTTACTAAGCTCATGCTGGTTGATTAGATATCGGACGGCCAACATCATCCTCGCGGGCATTATGCCTGGTCCTAAAGAACAAAATCCAGATCAAGTTCAGCGGTTTCTTCGCATATACATTAATGAGCTGCTTCGACTTTGGAAGGACGGCTTTGTCATCAAGACTCGCAAGTCACCTAATGGACGGCGTGTTCGTGTCATCTTGGTCTGCGTTATATGCGATAAGCCTGCTGCACACAAACTAGGCGGGTACGGCTCTCACAGTCATACTTTTTTCTGTACCCGCTGCTGGATCAAACTCTCTGATAAAGCGACTCCAGCGGCCTTCGAGGATGGCGGTAAGTAAAACATGGCTTTTTGAGTTGATTTATCACTGACATTCTAGTAGCTTTTCGCCCTCGAACACATGAAGAACAGGTTCGGTATGCCAAGATGTATGCTGCATTCGACACGCAAGCCCTACGGGATGATTTTGTGCGAAAATTTGCTAGCCGATGGACCGAACTGGCACGGCTTCCATATTTCCACTTATGTCGTATGATTGTCATTGATCCCATGCATAATCTCCTTCTCGGTCAGCCATAGCATGTCTCTTCCTTTTGAATAAGCCTGACTCACATGCACTTCTGTCAAGGTCTTGTAAAAACTCATTTTTACCACATCTGGATTCAACTTAAGGTGCTACGGAAAACCAAGGAGCTGCGTCTATTCCACGAAATCCTGTCACAGGTGACTTTTCACTCGAAACATTTTATCTGGGCAGCTATGTGATTGATGCGATTTACATTTGCAGCTAGAGATCCCGGCGAAACTTGGACGTCTGCCCACCCTTATGGGCCAACCGGCAGGCGGGTCACTGACCGCTGACCAATGGTTGGTAGCGACAACGGTTGTTTGTCCAGTTGCGGTCTGTTCCCTGCCTTTCTTAGTCTGGATCATGGATTACTAAGACGAACTTCACTTACAGATACCGCAAATCTGGGATAGATACTGCAGAGGTGATGCAGAGATTATTCGTTTGCGTCGTCTAGGCGATTTCAAAGCAGCATTGCAGAAGAAAAAGGAAGCCCAGGCCGCAGCAAGAAAGGCCCGGTTAGAGGCAGCTCAAGCAGCTAGCCGCAAGTCAGGCCGAAAACGCCGAATGACGGAGAAGGCGCAGGTAAGATATACTTGGAATCTTGTTTCTAGTAAATCTAACACTATTTATGGCACAACAGTACGTCGAGGTCCTTGCTCCGGGGGAACCAGAAGTCCTGGACTCGGGGGCTGTCGAAATTGATGACCAAGATGCAGTCCAGTTAGAAGAAGAGAATGACGATGACGATAACACATCAGCACATCCGAATCTTCACCCGGATGATCCCGCAAATTTCTTCAAGCTGGCGTCAGCATTGAAGATCCTCCTTGCCCGCAAGATCAACGATGCCGAAATTAACGAAGCGGATCGTCTGCTTCGTGAGTACTGTACTGAGCTCATTCATGTAGGGTTTCCTTTATGCATCTCTTCTGCGTGATACTGACTCGTATCAGCTATATGGACCAGATGTTATCCGCCAAAATCACCATTATTCCACACATATTCCTCCCTGCATCCGCGATTTTGGACCACTGCATGGTTTCTGGACTTTTTTGTTTGAGCGCATCAATAAGGTCTTAAAGAGTTACAACAGCGCTAACCATGCCGGTGGCGAGCTTGAGACCTCGTTCTTCCGAGAGTTCCATAGAACAGTCCAGCAGTCACGAGTGGTAGGCGGCCCCATTACAATTTATCACCTTGTTATCAAGATGAGCTTACACTTGTTATAGATGGCCGCTTCATTCGTTTCTGGTGATCCATACATCCAGCAAAGCATTCAGACAATGTACGCTGCAACTGCTGATGACCGCGGGACCGTGCAGTCCTTAGCACGTGAACTTGATGAAGCGGGCACAGATGGTCAGTATCATGTCTACTATTGTCAGAACTTGTGCTCACACTTCGGTGGATTCAAGGCGACACCATTTTCTCACTATCTCCTCGCTTTGCAAATGCTGACCTTTCAGCCGATCTATATTCCAAAGTCTTTGATTTCCTTCGGATGCGCCTGCCCTTCCCCATCCGCTCTCATATCTCTGCTGGGCCAGAAATTCCTCTACATCCACAAGCAACGTTCTTCGACTATACTGTGGTCTCGGGGGCACGTTACTGGGCTTCTGCTCGGAACAATAACACCGCTAACTCCCTTGTCGCTGTCCGGCATGTGAATGGCCAGTTTCGAGTCGGCGAGCTTACACATGTATTTGCTGTTGCTCAGGACCGACTAGGCATACCGTTTAGATTCGGACATGTAAAGTGGCTCATTCCTGCCGCAATACCAGTCCTTGAAGACGTGAGGAGCCCATGGCATGATACGTAGGAGTCTTTCCTTCTGCTCTCGTATACATGATCATTAATTGCCATGTCACAGCAAACCACTTCGCGTTCAGGCTTGGAACATCGACGAGTACCAAATGAATGGCGTTGATTGTCTTATCCGTTTGGAAGATATCGTCAGCCATGTCGTGCGGAGGGAGGGTATAATAGCAGAAACTCGCTGCTGGATTACCATTCTTATTAATCGAGTCAGTATTTTTTATCGTCATTTATCGTACAGAGATGTAACTCGCACTACACAGAACGGACGTGAGCAGTAAATCGATCACAGCAGTTGGTCCACATATGTACCGTAGTCTATGCTGTAATCTACTCCGTCTCTTTCTCTCCTTCATCCTCGGATGCCTCATCATCAGCAAGAAAAACTAGGTCTTCCTCGTCGAACATATCATCCGGGATGTTCAGAGTGAGAACTGTGATGCCTGGATCAGCAGCCTTGAAGGGAAGTGTTTCTTGTTGCATGCGGTGCATCCACTTGTCGCTGACTGCATTTCTCCACGGCCGCGCGTCGGGCTTATCCATAGGTGGTGGCTTGTCATTCCTGTTCACCGCAAGGCCAGGAAAGGTTGGGGTGCCGTGCACCATTGTCCTTCCCAAATCTGCGTTTCTCTTTTCCTTTCGAAGAAGCTGATGCAGTCGGCGAACCTTGGATCAAGTGAACATGGTCTGTCATTTGTCGCTCCGCTGAAACATTGAGGGGACTTACCTTTTTCGAAACCCATCCTCGTCGCCGAGCTTCCCAAGCATTTGTACCCGCGAGACCCGAGGCCTTTTTCCGCTCCGCCCACTCCTCCTTTGACGCATTGCCAACGTCACTATGACACGAATCCATCCAATCTGTATGTATGAGTTCCTTCAAACCCTGTACATTCTCCTTTCCAAACTTTTCTGCCAGCTTCTCCTCTACAGGGCCAACATATTCACGCAACAGAGCAGCTTGCTGATACGGCCATCAGGTCAGTCGTTCCTAATGCTTTGATCAGAGAGAACGAAGTCTTTACTCACGCGTTTCATGCGCTGAGCGCGTGAGTTCCCTTTCCTTCGCACTTGAAGCTTCTGGGCGGCAGGTGAGTCTTCTTCTCTTGCCTTGTAGCGCCCACTCAGGTTCTCGAAATAGGTCTTGACTTTCTCGCGACGCGCCGACTCGGTGAGGCGCAAGAATACCCACTGTCATCTCTGGTAAGCTTATCTGTATCGCTTGATGACTATCAAGAAAGTCTTCTCACCTTGTCCTGTTCTACCCCACGCTCGTCATCTTCAAGGACCTGAACAACGTGGCTGATGAAAGCCGCGTTCAGGGGATGTCGAAACCCCTTTGTCCAATCGGGATTCCAAAGATGATTCCCGTGGTCATCTGTGCGATGCGACGCGCCTTCCGGAAGTGGGCCGGGAAGCTCGATGTTTGCACCTCGACCGACATACCGAATACCGAGCGCGCCCTGAACCTTCCGATGTACGAGGTCCTTCGCAAACAGTCAGCACTGAGACTTACTGACATGTTTCCCCCACATACCTCAATTGCTGTGTCTCGTGCGACTCGAGACCCCTGCTTTCCTTTCGGTGACTTTCCTGATGACGGTGCGCGCGCAGCCTCCAGTTCCTTCATGCGCGTTTCAAGAAGGTTCGTCCTCTCACGCTCCACTTCCACCTTCCTCTCCAGCTCACTCGTCCTCGTCATATTTTCTTCCAGCGCTCCAATTCTCTCTTGTATCAACTTCCATGTAAACTCATTGACAGCAAAGCCGGACTGCGGTACATTGAGGCCTTGAGATAAAGGGAGTTGAGCGGGAAGGGCTTGGGGTTGATAGTACGGTGCGTTCATGTTTTGCCCCGGGTAGAACTGGTTCTAATTTGGCCGTCAGCGTTGCTACAAGATCACGTTTTGAACGACATACCTGCGCGACAGGATTGGCTTGAAGGTGAGATTGTTGTGATAGTATATTCCCGGGCATCGCTGAACCGGGCATTTCAGACTGTAATACACATGTAAGGCTCCATTGCATAAGCGAAAGGGTCGAACGGCTTACAGGTGCGGAACCCCAGCCATTTGATTGGTTTCCATTCAACTGAGAAAAGTATTGCAGCCCAGTATATTGGGGCGGTATGGAGTGACTGGCGCTCTCGGGCGCGGGCGTCGCAGGTACCGACAGCGATGAAGCAGATGAGTTCGACATGCTTACAGGGTAAGTGTTAGTTTTCGGAGCGTTCGACGCTTCGCTCATGTACCCATTTTATAGCTCGCAGACATCATGCTCTCTGTTGACGTTAAGCAACCGAATGGTCAATGCTTGAGCGTCGCCGCAAGGAAGCAATGTACCTATTGTATGTAGGCAGGGATAGTACAAGCTAGGATAAGGTGAATATCGAGAAATAATAAGATTTATTGTTTAAACGACCAGGATTCGAACACGATCAGTAACAGATAGCCTGATAGCGAGCATGCGTTGCGAATAACAATGGAAATGATACGAACAGTCTCAGACATAGCAGCTCATGAACAATTGCATAATAACTGCATGTTACAGGCTCTGGCACTTCTGTTATGACTGTGCTACCCAGCATTTCAATTTTCGCAGCGACCTAACAATTGGGATGACCGAAGCGCGCTATCACGAGTGGCAGCGCCTTGATACAGATGTCCAGAACCCAATCAGCCGTTCATCAGGTCCACGCTACCATTCGTCTCAAACACGGTGCTATCGCCCGTAACTGTACCCGTAGCACCCCTTTTGTCACAGGTGCTTTAACGCAGTGCTAGTGTGCAGCGCCGTGAATTGGACCGTCTCGTGTGCGACGCCGCCGATGACGACCAGCTCGTCCTTCTCTGTGCGTCCCTGTCCCACACCCGCTATGCATTGCTCACATTTTTGCAGTCTGCGGCCACTCGGACCAGCTTGACCCACAGGAGACGAAGGACAAGATGGAGGAGGACCGCCAAGACGAGTTCATCATCGCGTGCGATGCGCAGCGTATCGTCGACAATGTATGTTCTGTCCTCTCATCGTGTGCGTCGCTTCCTAAACCCGTGCAGGAGCTATATAAGCGTCTCGTCGCGCCGATCGAAAACTCTAACGTTAACCTAACTGTATGTCCTCTCCTCACGCTCTTCTTTATAATCTGTTTCTCCATCCAATTCCCCTTTTACTCATCCCACACGTCCAATCATTCCTCCACCACCACTGACGCACCCACCACAGGCAATCTTCGACGCCTGCCACTCCGGCACGCTCCTCGACCTCCCGCACCACAACTGCAACCAGATCTACGTCCCCTGGCTCTCCACCGGCCGCCGCCGCACGCGCACACTGCAATATCCAATCGGTGCGCTGTCCTCCTTCCCCTCCCTACTTCCCACTAACCACTTACCGCACAGCCCGCCGCCTAACCCTTCGTAAGTCCCCCCGCGCCGCGCGCAGCATTGCGACTAACGCACCCCAGCGCCCGCCCCCCTCCCCTTCGCGCTCCCCGACTCGGCCCCCGCGCCCCCCGCCTCCGCGCTCCTCTCCCTCATCCTCAGCATCGACACCTGCATCCCCTCCCCCAAGGCGCCCCTCGTCGGCTCGCCCGCCGCGCTCTACGCCTGCACCGGGCTGTGCGCGTGCGACGCGCGCGCGCGCGGCGGCGCGCTCGTGTCGCTGAGCAGCTGTGCGGACCCGCAGCGCAGCTGGGAGAGCAGCGCCGGGAGCATGACGACGGTGCGCCTTTTCAGTTTCCCCCTCCGTACGCGCCGCGTGCTGATCGTCTCGTGCAGATGCTCTGTGCATACCTCAGTATGCTCTGCCTCTGCTGCACAGGACACGAGCGCTGACGCTGCGATACGATGTTGCAGAGAAACACGCGGCCGACGCGACGCCGCCGTCCTACCGCGCCGTCCTCACGCACATCAAGTACGCCCCCCTCCCTTCCTCCCCTCATAAACACACCACTGACGCGCGCATAGCTACACGCTGCACGCCGACGCGCTCGCGCTGCACGCATGGACGCGCGCGGAGAAGAAGGCCGCGCGCGCCGTCGAGGGCGAGATGCGCAGCTTCCAGATGCCCGAGCTGGGCAGCCTCGTGCCGCTCGTGCGTCTTTCTCTTTCCCTTGCTTTCGTCCATGTTGGGGTGGTGCTGATTGGGGGTAGGATATGGATGCGCCGTTCCGGCTGGGGCTGTAGGTGCTGAATGTTCCGCCTCTTTTGCGTGTCGCGGGTCGGCGCGCCGTTGCTGTGTTATCGTTTCGTTCCATCTCTGTCGCATGTCTTATTACGCACATACCTGCTTGTATTCGGCCCTTACTGTATCTCATCCACGTCCATGTCCATTTCAGTGCTGCAAATGCATCGTGTATTCTTAGTGAAACCGGGACTAGGCATAGAAGCGCGTCCGCTAGAAGTACAATGAAACCGGAAACACCGACTGCATGCTTCGTATACGAATGCAACTTGCGTACAAAGCACGGAGGGACACAACAGTGGGACGTCAACAAACAGAGCTTTCAGCACCAGGTCACAAAACGAGAAAACCAACGCACGGTCCAGACGACATCAAGACACTCTTGACACACCGATTTAGAACCAGAAACCAATAGCAAAAAAAAAAAGAACTAGCTCGCGCGAATGGCAGCAGCACCACCGTTGACTCAAGCCGCCCCAACACGCGCCTTCCAAAACTTATGCCGCTCCGGCTCTCCAACCGGCACGGGCTTCTCATCCCACGCATTGACTCTCCGCGCCAGCGCGACCCGCCCGCCAACCTCAATACACTTCTCCCTGTCGCCAAGCGCGGCATACACGTTGAGAAGCTGCTCCAGGTGGCGAAGATACGCCTTCCCGCCCTCCAGCCCCTCGTCCGCGATGAGCTGCAGCACGCGCTCGCTCTCCCTGATAAAGCGGTCCGCCGAAACGGACGGAGTCTCAAGCCATCGGTGGAACACAGGACGTGGCACGACCTGCGACGCCGCGAGCTCCGCGCGCCGGGGGTCGGATACGGCGGGCGAAGAGCAGGCCGTGCAGGTGCATGTGAAGCCGTAGGAGCCGAGTTCCTCCTGGCGCTGCGCGGCGGGGACGCGGGCGACCTTCTCTGTGTAGATGTACGTGACTGTGATCTCGGCGTCGGCGGGGATGTCGCGGACGGCGCGGAGGACGAACGAGAACGAGGCGATGTCGAAATCGACTCTTGCGTTCGGGCTGCAACTATAAATTCATTCGCATCAGATCATCGCGCTTGCACGCTAATCTGAAGAGCGGAGCGGTATCAGGACATACCTATGGTTGACGCGAGACAGCGTATTGCACACGCCTGAGATGTTCATGAACGGATTGCTCAAATGACCTGGAATTGCCTTCCTCATCTGCGCAGTCGATACCTCCCAACTATTCGTCTCGAAAATGCCAGCCAAAGGACCATACCCGCCATCCGTGTGCGAATTGACCAGCGCGCGGTACGCTGCCGCGTTCTCGGGCGCCATGCGATCCAGCAGCATCGTCACCAGCTCTTCGCGGTACTTGGCCTGGCGCTTGGCGGCATCTTCGCGTGTGCCGCGTGCTTCCGGTGAAACAGGCACTACGATGTTCGACTGCGGCGTGATCAAGAGCGCTCGCTCCGCGAAGATAACGTCGCCTGCGCCGATTGCACGCGCGGCGAACATGCCGAGCCCTGCGCCCTTCACAGGCGCAATGCGATGGGCGGGCGATGTCGGCGATGGGGTGGGATGCGGAAAGCCTGGCTGGGCGAGGATGCGCTTCTTCATCCCGGACGGGAGCGCACAGGCTGTAGTGTCTCTCAGCGAGACGTTCTTCGGCATCGAGGTGACAGTCATCCCGTCTGCGCCGATGAAAGTCACCGGCATGTTGGTGACGTGCTCGCTCCCGGAGAAAATGGCCTGGAGGTACAGCTGTTGGAAGAATGTCGAGTAAACTTGGCGTTGCTGGGCGTTGACTTTTCCGCCGTCGCCCGGAAAATAGACTTGATCGGTAGATGAAGATGTTTTCTAGCAGCGGAGCAATTTTAGTATACTGTTGTAGCCTAAAACGCGAAAACTGACGCTAACAGAAGACGCGTCATTTGAGCTATTCTCGAGGCCACTGTCCTCGATCGCGGCCACGAGACCTGACATGGTGAGATGTCGAACGGGAAAGCGGAAGGAGCAAGGTAGTAGTCGTACGACTGAGTGACAGTATTGCTGGAGTCGTTGTGGAAGAGGGAAAGAAGGAAGACACGGCTTCGTCGCATCCTTGGCCTTTTATTGTTCAGGCAGACGATCCTACGCACCTACCCGCCGGGTCAACTCCGCTTCGAGATCCGACCCATTCCTGTCACTCCTTCACACCGCTTTGGCTTCGAACGGCAGGCCGATTTGGACGATATTTCAGGGATGCAAATCTCCTCCTGTCGTGACACTAAGAGAAAAAATGAGCGATCAGGAGCATGTGACCCAAATACGACCGTATGTGCGTAGCCTCGCATAAGCCTCGCAGAATCTGACAAAAGGACTAATTCACCTTACGAATCTCTGTCAGAAGAAATCCCCCGAATGCTCAGACAACATCGATGCGCATCGGCATTCTCTTCTTTTCGGCGGATCAGCGACAGAATCTGTCCAATCCTCGATCGTAAGACAATCGTCTGAGGAGGATCGTCACGGTCTAGCTAGGCTACATTCTGTTCTTGTGATACGGTTCCTAGAGCCTCGCTGAGCCTGATCAGCGCATCGAGGAGAAAGGAAGGTCGTAGCTTTGTATGCTTTTTGGGTTGTGGTTGTCCACCAGCAAGAGTCAGGGATGCGGACGACTCGCCCAAGACGTGGCTCGTCGAATTCGACCCCGACTTTGAGTCCGATGCCAGTCGCTTTTGCCTCCGTCGCTTTTGTTTCCGTCCTGTAGAACGTAATTACTTTTCGCATGCTCGAACCGCAAGACCACATGAGAGATACTTAAAACCAGTAATTGATGTCTCAGATTGCTTGAAGGTAAGAGACACTGAGCAAGCTGAAAACAGCAGAAGAAGGACGAGTCAAGGCTATAAGATACAACGTGAGAGCGACGGAGACAGCAAACAGAAGACCAGGGGTACAAGATCGAGAGCCACAATATTCTGTTATAGAAAGCATTAACGTCAGAAAGTCCAGGAGCGTGCATGACACGAGAACAGATTGCGCGAATCCAACGCTTTGAGACTCAAGACGCCTTCGCCTTCACGCGCTTCCGCCAAAGTCCATGTGTCTCCGGTTCCTCAGGAAACTTAGACCTATCCGCGGCATAGCCATTCCGCGGGTTGGCTTCCGTCAGCTGCATGACCCGCTCGCGCGCCCACAGATAATTCTCCCTGTCGCCGAGAGCCACATACGCAGCCGAGAGCTGCACGAGGTGCTGGATATACGCGTCTGCAAACTCCAGCCCTTCCTCAGTAACGAGCCGCAGGACGCGCAGGCTTGGCGCGGTGAGGCAGTCGTCCGGGAGGCGCGCGTTGTCCATCCAGCGGCGCACGAGCTTGAGCGGCTTAATCAGTGTGTCGGCGATCTCCTTGCGGCGCGGGTCAGAGATGGCGGGAGAGGCACACGAGATGCAGGTGCATCTGAAGGCATAGGGCGCGAAGTCGCGCTGGCGCTCTGCGGAAGACATAGTCCCGATGTTGTGCAGGTAGGAGACGGTGATTGGGGCGCCCGCATCGGCATCGTGCAGGACGCGGAGGACAAAGGAGAATGACTTCACATCGAATGTGACCATGGAGTTGGGGCTGCAACTGGTATCCCATTGATTTCAGGAAGCTTCCGCACAGGATACAACACATCTACAACGACTCGTACCTGTGATTGATCCGAGATAGCGTGTCGCAGACACTACCTAGCTTGAGAACGAGGTCGTCGTCGGGCATGTCAGGTACAGCTTCCTCCAAGTCCTCGGACGTGATAGCCCACGCATTCGTCCTGAATATGCCCATCCGAGGCCCAGCCCCCTCCATCGTGCCAGTGTTGCCTAAGTTGAGATACGCCTGCGCCCTGTGAGGCAGCGATCGGCTGATCAACATTCCGATCATCTCCTCAGTGTCTTTCAGTGCCTTCCGCCTGTACTCGGGCGAGCCGACGCTCCGTCGTTCCGCCTTGAACGAAAGCGGGAGCAGTGCCTGCGGCATGATGATAATCGGCCGTTCTGCGAAAACGAGCTCTCCTGCTACGAGGCGGCGCGTGGCGAACATGCCGAGACCCGCGCCTGGGACACGCGCGATGCGATGGGCAGACGAAGAGGGGGATGGGACTGGCCGCGGAAAGCCAGGGAGGGCAAGGACGCGCTCTTTCAGACCAGACGGCAACGCGCAGCTGGTCGTTCCGCCGGGAATGTCCTCGTCGAGTGTGAGAGGAAGGCAAGTGATGGCAATACCCTGCGCGCCGAGAGGACCCGTGTTTTGTAAAGGGAGACGTGCGTCCCGTGGAATGGCATTAATGCCTGTTTGATTAGTGAAAGCGGTCGCTAGTTCACCTGACATGCTGCCGCCTTTGCAAAACGGCTTGTGCGCTTTCCAGTGCTTCTTCTGGCAGTCCCTTCCCTGTCAAAAGCCTCAGATACGCATGCAGTGATAATATAGAGACGAATTACACAGTAAGACGCCGTCTTGCAGCTGGAGCAGGTGAGCAACGCTTTATCTGCCGCGGCGATGGCATAACATTGGAAGCACACGGAAACTTGAGCGGACACCATGCTCTCGAGTGCGCAGGAGAGAGCGGGAATGGAAGTTGAGAAAAAGAAGAGGTCGGGAGCGCCATCGATTCTGTCGAGCCCTTATACCGTCAAAATGGGAAGAAGTCATGCCAAAGTCGAAGACATCAAGGTTTTCCAGACAACTCCGATTTCACGTCCCGACGCGACGCGTTTTTCACACTCACGTGAGCGCGTCAGTGGGCAAGGAAGCTTGGGATTTGCGCGTCCAACAATTCAGGCAATTTCTGTACGACACTTACAATACATTCTGCATAAACATCTTTATGATACATATCCCAAGCCGCGGTGTCATTGGCGTGCACTCTTCTCAAGTCTTTCTCCTAAGAATTTTCATAATCTTCTTGTAAGTGATTCGACCGCCGAGCGTTTCCTCGTCCCAAGGGTTCTCCTTGCTGGAGGGCAATACGTGGTCGCTTTCGTCGCTTTCTTCGTCGTCGTCGTCTTGATCGGTGCTGTCGTCATCTTCATCTTCATCGTCCTCATCCTCGTCGTCCTCTAGTGCCACTACTCCCACCCCGCTGCCGTCATAAGGATCGTCGGTCTCTGCTGTCGCTTCGGCTGCGGGTTGTACAGACGTCGCCGATTTGGCCGCATTGACATGTGCATTGCGGGCCAAGTGAGCATCGCCCAGTAATTTCATGAGGGGCTTGATCCAGGTTTCCAACAAAGGCTTGAAACGTGGCTTGATAGCGTCATAAATGAGCTCTCGTTTCGGTGTGGTCGGGGCGCAAAGGACGTGGAACTTGTGCTCTTCGATGGCTTGCCAGCTCCCTCGTGCCCATTGGTGAAGGACGGGCGATAGTTCCGTCTCCTGCGTGCCGTCGAGGTTGAATTGGACAGCGCACCAGACCAGGATGTAGATGAAGGACTCGAGATCGTGTCGATATAGATGCCTCGGCGGCTTGTCGGCCAAGAGTTCCAAGGCCATGAAAGGCGCTGTTCCTGTTCGGTGTCGCGCTGTAGCGCCGGCCCGAGAATTCGAGCCCTTCGAGATGGTCTCACTGAGGTCCCAGTCATTCAGAATACCGGTGGTGCCATATTTCAGAGTGCGTATGAACATTAGATTGTTCACACTCAGGTCTCTGTGTAGAACATTGGCCTTCTTATAGACATAGTAATGACCTGTTTGAAACTCGGCGGTCAAATGACAAGGCAAAATCAGAGCAAGGTAGGACTCACAGTCCACGAGGTCAATAAAGACCTTCTTGAAGTCATTAAGAGCGCGGATTTGCGAGAGATGGAACGCGTGGTTGGAGACCAGAATCCGAAGGACGCGCATTTCAGGAAACCCCTTGAGCGTCATATGCTTCCGCGGAAGAGAAAGGGCGTCTGCGTCCAAAGTTGCCGAGAAGTGAAGCTCGGGGAGATGGCGACGCCATCTCTTAGGAACATTGGCACGAATTGTGCGCAATAATGTGTCCTCCGCCGGGCGCGTGGCCACGGGCCAGCTGAGCTTCGCCACGAGATCCCGGTTTTTCTTGCTGAACCCTTCAACGTCCCGCGGTTCGATGCGCAGAACGACTGTCCCTCGACCGACAATGCCGTACTGCACATGGAGAGCATCCCCCTTTACTGTAAAAGAGATGTCGCCTGCCACTGGCTTCCCATCGCAGTTCGCTACGTTGCGGCCAGGAAGAGTGAGGGTTGCGTTATCGACGGTTGTCGGCGCAACGGACGGTGTTGGCTCCTTCAATAGCGGTTCATAACCAAAATGGTTGCGATCGCAGGAATGCAGGGCATGCGCGATGAGAACCAGCTTCTCCTGGTTGTCCTTGCTCTGGATATCGAATTCTTCGGACTTGATGGCGCCGATACGATCGAAGTACCAAAGCGACATGTGCTGTCCCCTCATGAAGATGCCTGTCGTGTAACGCCGGTTGCCTATATCCGACATGCACTCTAGCGCATAGGATGCCAGCTGAGTCTGGTCGTGCGTCAAGTTGGGTGCATCCGGACCGAAAGCATCGTAGATCAGTCCAGCGTCGGCGGCACAGGTCTCGGAGATGGCGTCGAGTCGATAGTCGGATGGCTTGAGAGCCTTCCTCGGTCCGAGAGATTCTGATTTGACCTTGCGCTTCATACCGATCGAGGCAGTAGAATCGTCTGCGAAAACTCCATCCTGGACATCGGCGCGTGCGGAACGCTTGGAAGTGGGGTTGGCTGAGGTCTTCCTGGCTTTCCGACTCTTCGAGGAGGGCGCTACGTCCGGCCTTGCCTTGTCACCTAGTCCGGATTTCACTTTGTTCTCGTTGCACATCGGAAAGCCGACAGTAGAGGCGTGTGGTTTCTTCTTGTCAGAATCGGGGTGGGGTGATTCCGTAGAACTCACTGCCCAGTCAGGGCTGCGGACGGTTTCCTCGTTGATCAGGCGCGTCGAGCCCATGGGTAGGAGTTTGATCGCAGGGGGCACCACGATGTTCAACGCCGTCCTGGCTTGCTCATCTGCATCCTCCAAGATAGCGCACAAAGGCTTATACATCAATGGCTCGGCAGAGGACTTGATGAATTCTGTATGAAGTTTGTCGGGCCGAACAAATTGTGAGCCCCAGCGCTGCCAGTCAAGTGTGGCGCGCTTCAATCCCCAAACGCTCTCGACGAATTCATAAACGTCGGCATGCTTCTGTAGGTTCCACATAAAGTCCTTGCGAAGTAGGGGTTTGACGATTGCTTGTACACGTTTCGGACCGTAAGCCTGACGAAGTGATGTGATGCGCGGTCGGAGCGGTGTGATGTCTACGCGTAAAAGCATTAGCGTATAGTTGGACTCGTTGTTAACGAACTTACCACTGAAAGGAGGTCCGTTGTGCAACTTTTTGCGTGGGGGTGTCGAGTTCGGATTATCTGGAGCTGGAGACATGGCGTCGATGAGAATCGGGACGGCACGGAGCTGCGTTAGAACATACCTGCAAGACTGGCTCGGTCTTATAGTGTTCTGGGATAAGCGTGAGTGGATGTGGATATGAACGCGTTGAGTGCGAACAATACGAGACCAGGCCGTAGGAGACAAAGCGTTGGAAGTGGCAAACTTGTGGCAAACCACGAGTCGTTGAGCTCGTCGCGGCCTCGAGGACAGTCAAACTCCGCGGCGCGATCAGGTGATCGCGTTTTGGACTCCGACTTGTCTGTCATTGTTCTGTTCCCTAGCTGAGCGCGCAAGAGCGCCCGTAACTGCTCTGATTCGAGTCTATTCGCACATTATCGTGTCTATCTGGACTCTAAGTAGGATTCAAACCCAACCTGGACTGTCTCATACGATTGTAACGTATCACCATTGTGCGAACCCGTAATACCTCGTCGTACCGTAACGCACACGACAGTTGCTGCGCCACCTTCCTTACTCATTGCGATCTGAAAGTTAAGCCTATTCTTGCCACGCTCAACAATAGGCCGCGTGCTGCGCTGTGGGATGTGACGATGTGGGGTTTCGAACAAAGGAACCTGCCTCTCGGTGCGTACCGACCAGCTATTATTCGAGTCAGCGATAGCTAGCAAAAGGCAGCTATGTGGTCATGGCCCTTTGGCAAAATGCATGAATTGCATATAGCGGCATCAAAAAAGGTACAAGTCGGACATGAATGGTTGTAAAGTGGGCACGGACTCCTGTCAAATAAAAACATGCTACTTCCTCTGCTTGTGAGCATTGATACGCCGTCGCAGGTTCCAAAATGCGTACTTCTCCGGATCTGGAGAGAAATCCCAAAGCCGCCTCTCAAGGGAAGACAAAGCCTCCGTCTCTGCCGTGTCGAAGTTGACTTCAGATATCCTCGCTGAGGCCCACAGATACCTCTCCCTGTCCCCTAGGCTTGCACATGCGACGCCGAGAACGGCGAGATGGTCTCGATATAAGTCAATGCTTTGCAGACCTTCCTCTGTTATAAGGCGTAGAACGCGCAAGCTTCGTTCGATGAGGTAATCGACTCGTCGGGAAGTATCCATGAGTGCCGTGAACACCGCCTGCCAGTCGACGTCAGACGCGGCCATCTCTTTGCGGCGTGCGTCGGATGCCTTGGGAGAAGAACAGGATATGCATGTACACGTGAAGCACCAGCGAGAGAGAGTTTCTTGACGGGCTTCCGCCGATCGCGAGGTCAAGTCGATATATGAGACTGTGATTTGAGAACCGGCTGGGACATCGCGTACTACATGAACCGCAAAGGAGAATGACGAGATGTCAAAGCTGACGACGGAGTTCGGGCTGCAACTATAGCGTGTTGAGAAGAGAAACGTTAGATATATTGATAGCGACTAGCGGCGAATGGGTACTTACCTATGATTTATCCGAGACAGCACGGCGCAGGTGCCTGCGATTGTGAGAACTGAATCTGAAGAAAAACCTGGAATTGCCGGTCTCATTTCCGGTGCACTGATGTTCCATCCGTTCGTGTCGGCGATTCCGAATAAAACATGAGGACCTTCACGCGCACGCGAGCTAGCCAATCCGCGGAATGCAGTGGCGTTCTCATGGGACATACGACCCAATAGCCGCCCTAAAAATGCTTCGCGGTTTTTCAACTGCTCCTTCTCCAAGTCGGCACGCTGAAGTCCGGGAACGTTGGGCACGGGCATCGCAACAGGTTCGATGATAAGAGCGCGTTCCGCGAAGACGAGCTCGCCGGCAGTGATATACCGCGTCGCGAACATGCCAAAGCCAACTCCGGGCACGGGTGAAATTTGGTGAGCAGGAGAAGTTGGCGACGGGATAGGGTGAGGAAAATCTGGCTGGGCCACGATAAGCTCTTTCATCCCCAGCGGAAGTGCACATTCTGTAGTCTCATTGGGAACGGTAGATGGGGGAATTGATGTGAGAACGAGACTCTCAAATCCATGCGGTAGGGCTTCCTCTTTCGGGACCGCAACTGTGTAGTGATGGATGGGGAGTCCAAAGATGGTACAAAAGGGGATTCGTTCATCTTCTGCGTGTCGAAAAGGCTTGCTCGACTCGTTACAAGACACCCTATGCATCCTCCAATGACGACGCTGGCAATCCACGCTCTGTGCCTGCTGTTAATTCTGCTGCGTTGACCCGTAAAAGAACAATGACGAACGCAATAAGACGCCTCTTTGCACTTCGAACAGATCTTCCAGGGTTTATCTGGTGCCGCAGGTGAACTGCAATGAGCAAATGTTACAATAGAGTTAGACATCGTGAGAAAAAGACGACTGAGATGTTTGAGGGCGAAGGGTCAGAGCGAAGAGGGAAAAGAGACGCGTCCTGAAGCCGTCGCGCTCTGAGCTTTATAGCAGAAAAGAAGCGCATTCTTGATCGGCTGGCCAAATAAGGTGCAAGTCCTTCCGCTCAAGGAAGGCCCCCTACAAAATCAGATTATATGCGTCTGTATGCCAGCGAAATGTCGCATGTGTTCTGAACGCGGTAAAATTGGCAACAATTAGAATCAGCTCGACATCTTGCCAAGGATCGCGATGAAGCATCGGTCAATGGAGTTCAACCTTTTTTTTTTCGCTGCTGAAGCAGAAACGGGGCGCTGATGTCGAAAGTCAGCAGCCAAGATATGAAACGAGACAATACAACAAGATAGCAGATAGCAAAGGACGTGTTCAAATCACAAATTCCAAAATGCCATTCAGCGTTCGCCCCTGTTCGGACCGTCGAGCACGTCGCGTCAGTAGATTTCCCCGCTGAGATAGATTTCGAACATCGAAGGTTAATGCCATAAAACGAACGCCTGTGAAGTCTACAATCAGCATTTATTAGGAGCCAAAAGCATGCAGTCCATGTAACCAAACTGACCACGGTGCCGATGATATGCTTCGCGTTTAAAGACGGCACTAGAAGAGATGTTCCTGCCCTGCTACAAGCCCACCGAGATAACACGTCAACGCTTTGAGCTTATTGCCCATCCACTCTTCTTCGATCTCGATCTTCTCGCCCGCGCCCTCGCTGCCCTTGCGCTTCTTGCCATCCTTCAGCCCCGGACTGTCACCGTCCGCCAACTCGGAGATCTCCTCCAGCCGCGTATTCCGCGGCAGAAACAGCGCCATATTCGGCGTGATTTGGCGTGTCAGCTGCACCAGCTCCCGCCCGTGAACAGGCTGGATGCTGGAAAGCGAGTACTCCGCATGTGCGTCGACGATATCCTCCACCGCAGCATCGTCGCCCTGCTCGTCAGACGGGGGGGTCGTGTTGCCTGAGAGGTAGGAAGGCCCGCCCCA
Organism: Hericium coralloides; assembly: GCA_003675405.1. Taxonomy (NCBI): domain Eukaryota; kingdom Fungi; phylum Basidiomycota; class Agaricomycetes; order Russulales; family Hericiaceae; genus Hericium; species Hericium coralloides. The sequence continues at coordinate 55,534 of QUOP01000171.1, read as the reverse complement.
TGGCGGGCTCAGGAAGACGACGTCGATCTTCCGCGCTTTTGTCGTCGAGCGCTGGGAGCGCGCGAAGTCGAGATAGTCTGCGAGGATAAATTCGATGCGGTCCTCGACGCCATAAAGAGCGGCGTTGTGCCGCGCAAGGGCGAGCCGTGTTGGCGACGTATCGAGAGCGATGACTACGTGACCAATTATGATATTTGATTGCAATGGAATGGTAGAGGTGCATACCTCGCTCGCACGTCTTCGCAAACGCGATTGCATTTCCTCCGACCCCGCAGAACGCATCAAGTATCGTCGTACATCGACAGCGCTCCGCGATCTGGTCTGCGACAGCTTCTGGAGTCACGCTATACCAGCCCTCCTCATCCAGGAGACACCCCTCATCATAAAGCGAGAAGAACCTATAGCGCTGCGCAAAGTCTGAGACACTGTCGTCAGTCAGTCCGCCAGAACATGCACAGTAAGAACCCGATGCGTCACGTACATTTTTGGAGGTGCTCTGGGACCTGGGATGCGTCCGAGTAGTACGGCGCCAGCCCGGTCGCGTCGAACCGTTCATAGCCAGAGCCGAGCATTCCCACTTTTGGCTTCTTGGTCGGCCTCTCTTTTTCTGCAGCATCACTGGAAGTTGCTACTAGGGATGTGTCCGCAACGATCGAGGTCACGGCAGAGTCGGCTTCCGGCACATCTGCAGGCGGTTTGTCGAATGCCTGGAGCACAAATTTCGAGAGACCTGCATAGTTGGGCTTGGTGCGTTTCTTTCCCATCGGAGATTTTGGTGTACAGAGAGATATATGCAAACAAGCCGAAGGGCGTTGGGGGAACGGTTGCAAGACTCGGAGCGTCGATTTGCTCGAAGGGCGCTTGGTCTCATTACGTAATAAAATTGAAATACAGCATCTCATCACTCGCGATCCCAACATGCGCCTTCGGCTCGTTGCCTGTATCTGAAAGAAATGGGTATATACACAGCTCGCTAAGGCGACAGTACGACGGGTCATTAATGTGTGGATAGGGTATTCGGGGATATATGTAGCTTAGATAGGAATAAAATCAAGAAAAGCGAGCGACCGAAGCGTGGTGTGGGCGAGAGGGCGAGAGGGTTAGGCAGGGCATTCACCGACCACGACTAGAGCATCCAAGATGTCAATTTGAGCCCAGTTGGGAATGTAGAAGAATGTGTGTCTTACCGATGGACATCCCCGTACGGAGCATGGTGTACTGCAAAAGTCACGACACGACAGCATGCTGGTGAGTCTAACAGACGACCAGTCGAAACCGAAAACTCACTTCAATATCATCTCCATGTAGGATGGCCATGTCTCCATGAAGAAGTGTGACGATCAACACCTCATTTGGGTCCCGTTTCTTGCTTTTCGTCAGTGCTGGAGCTGGCTTCTTCAGATCCTTTCTGACAACGGAAAGGACTACGTCTGCTCCAAGGCAGAGTAACATCGTGTGTGCAGTTTTGCAATGGAGCATGCCGCGGCTCTACACCAAAACGTTGGCTGTCAGAGAAAGCCTATGGATACGAAGGCGGAAGTACCTTCGCCTCGGCGACGCAAGCTTGGATCTCCAGCTTCTTTATTTTCAGAGGAGTCTCGAGTGACAGGCTTTCACAGGCCGCGCGTTCCATGAAACGCAGAGTCTGCAGAACACACGAAAAGCCATCCGCCTCTTGAAGTTCGAGAGGTTCATCGGGCAACAAAGGTGACGCCGAAAACAACGTAGCACCGGGATGCCGCTCGAGAAGCACCTCGCGCTGGATCTTGGCGAACAGCTCTGTCGGCTCGGTCTGGGCATGAGGCAGATTGGAAGTGAAGAGATGCCATGCATCCACGGCTCCAAGAGGCGAAGACTGGTCGCGCTTCGCCGCCGCAGAACTCATACATCTCTCACCCCGTTCTGGGTCTCGCATAGAGGGGATGTGATACTGATACACGGACCTCCCGTCTGCAGAGTCGACCCTGCGCTGGGTAACGATACCGTCCGCATGGAAATCGTCTGGGGCCACACACACTGCGATGCGGCACGGGTTGCGAACTGAAGTGACGTCGGCGGCCCATCCGCGCTGCGGGACGTCCCCAGCCTCAGCGATGCAAGCTCTGCTTTCGCACAACCGATGGCGAAGGTGTCGCTGCACGTTGACCCGGCCGCATTTGCTGCAGTACCATCCGAGCGGGAACGAATCACCAGACGACGAAGTCGCAGAGAACGGAGCAATCAGATCGAGGGGAAGAAGGGACGACGCGAACGGGTCGGCGCAGACGTCCACCGTGGTGCTGTCGGTGGTGCCCGGCGTCGCCGTTTCCCACCATGGCAGGGAAGTGGACTGTAGCCATTTGAGATAGCCTTCGTCCATGTCATCGTGAAGCAGTGCTTCACCGCCGGGCACCCACTGCATGTGCACTTTCCAGCTTCTCCGAACGACGGATGGCCTGTTGGTGCATTCCTTCGAGGGAGGATCTACTGTAGAAGGCAGTGTTTGCGTACTCTCCTGCAATAGGGCATCTAAGAGGTGTCTCGCTCGTTGAACACAAGACGTACTTTGATAGAGGTAAGCCTGAACAGCCCGGCCCACAGATAGCCGATTCCCTCGGATAGCTGCCACGGGACCAGCGGCGATGCTTGCGAGAGGATGACAGAAAGGAGTTCGCCTTGCGACAGACATTCGATCAGCCTCACAATTTCTGCTGGATAAGTCGGTAGCGCGGAATCGACCGCACTGGCCGGCGAGACCACCGAAGTCGCGCGTGAGGGAGAGCGAGGATGGTGCGGAGCTAGCGGAGAGGGCGACACGTCCATGGGCACAGAAGATAAACTGTCATCAAGCAAGGCTGACGGTTCCCCTACACCACGAGTTTCTGACGATGCAGCTAAGGGTAGCGCGGGCGGACCTGGAGACGGACTCATGGAGTGCAGCAGGACAGGGGTAGACCCGGAAGGGTCTTCCCTGAGAGTCGGGTCTGAGACTGAACCGTCCTTGCGCACTGTCGAGTCGTCAACCACATGAGGTCCAAGTGTCATGGGGATAGTCGCCGAAACGTCTTCCATGACTGAGGCCATGGCCGAAAGAAGTGAGGTGTCGTCCAAGAAGGCGCGTATGGCTGATGCGAGGGCAGCATCGGCTTCGGGGGACTGTAGCGTCGCATCATTGCCCTCGCAAAGCTCCGGGCTCAAGAAATCGGGCATTGGCTGGTCGTATGCGAAATTCAGCTTCAGGTTGTCCATAGTAGGCAATCCGGTGCTTTCTCCCTGCAACCCCACGGGGCGAGGAGGGTCCATGTCGAAAAGAGAGACCTCGGGCGAAGACGGCCGCTCGATGTTCATTGCGTCGCTAGCATGTTTGTCAAGCCTATTAGGCGTGGGACATGCAATCGTGGCTTCTCTGACACTGGGCAGAAGACGATAGAGTGATTAGTACGGTCAGATACTCAGATGTATAACGGAGGAACAATAGTATGAAATTCAATAGAAGCTTCTCCGCCCAAACCAGCGACGGAAATGGGTTCGCATCAACGATCTTTGCAATAAGAATTGCAGACAGAAGAGGAGAAAATACTGACATGGAGAAGATTAACTCCCGACCGTTCCAAGTGTCATCGTCCCATTTTCCAAGCGCGGTGTCACTGTCATCTTGACCTGGGAAGACGATAGTCGCAGCGTCCACGCCCTCGACAATGACATCACTTCCCGGCTTCGCAAGTGAAGGAATGACAGAAAAGAGCTCGGCACGGGTCTATAGGATGGTGATCGCACGGCGTCAAGATGTCAGCACAACGCATAAGCGTGAGCACACGGATACGCACGCCTGTCCAGATACGTGGATGGGTTTCGATAGCCTCCCGGATAGGAGTTTGCAAAGCAGGCGGTCTTGAGACCTTGGGTACTTGCCATGCTGGTGGGTCTGATCGAGGAGCTGTCGGGGTCTGTCTGGCTGAGAATCCTCCCGTAGGGTCGACAAAGCTTACCTTTTCGCGGACGCTTTGCCTTGATCTTCGTCGAAGGCTGTGAAGGCCCTGCCTCAGCACCGCTCGAGCGACAGACTTGTGCCAAAGGAATAGAGACCGAGGACGCGTCTGAATCGACAGGGCCAGAACTCCGTAACTTGCGCTTTTTCAAACTTGTCTTGCAACCGTCAAGCGAAACATCCTGGATCGCCTCCTTCTGGAGAGACTGCCGTAGACGTGCGTGACGATCAGCGACGCGATGCGATGCAGTCGCCGAGTCTTGAACCCCGTTGCTATGTCTAGACTCCTTGCGTGCGCTCCCGAGCCCATTGGGCTGTGACTTGCTTCTGGTAGGAGAATTGGGACTACCCTTACCTAGATAATTCCATCCTGGATTACTGAACCGGCAGATTTCTCCATACTCCTTGCACCTCGCACATCCCAGGACCTCACGCGTGCACCTCTTTCTCCGTTGGGTGCAGAAGTCACAGCGCTTTGCCACGACCGGGAAGGGATCATTAGACAGGATATAGATATCTTTGAGGGGTATCGCAGGATCGTATTGAACGAGAATGTCTGAGGATTTGGCGCGTCGAATGTGAGGATCCCACTTCAGAACGTGAGAGGGGATGTCGGTCGAGCCTGAGGAAATGTAGGACGCAGTGGTAGCGTCCATAAGTCGATTCAGTTGAGAAAGAGTGTCATGGAGATGGGCTGCAATATCGATGAGCTTCGACTAGTGTGTGTCTCATAGGAACTTATAGACCTGTGATGCTCGAGAGTTTCTCATGCGAAGAATTGGAAGTGTCGACTCTACCACTAGCGTCTAATCCGGCCCGCCGCCGCGCCGCCGCGTCCCTGCAGCTCTCAGCAAGCTCTCAGGCCGGCAATGAGATATAATTTACAGGCTCTTTAGCGTCGTCTTGATAGTACACTAAGTATGCTACGATGAGATAAAATTACTGGGGAATATCTGCAAGCTCTGGGATATCGGGATCCTCTCCTATCGTTGTCATGAACTTCTCGAAAGTCATCAATCCGCCTCGCGTCTCGTTCCACGCATCCTCCTCCTTCCGGGACGCGGCTGAGTTCTTGGGTGCGGCTGCCCATTTCGACGACCGGCTATACTGGTTCCTCCCTCGGCTCATTTTCGCAACCTGGACTTCGTTGAGTAGCATGCACAGGGGCCAGATCCATTCCGATATGAGAGGTTGAAATGCAGGTTGAACTTGGTCGAGAAAAGGATCGAGTTTGTCTTTCACGTTTGAAAATAGTTCGCTCTTGACGAGGTAGATATCTTTCCAGCTGCCTTCTACCCATCCATACATATAAGGATGCCAATTTTGTTCCTTCCCATCTAGATTCATGTGCATAGCACAGAAGATGAGAACGTAGATGAAGGATTCTAGGTCGTGTCGGTACAAGTGCTGGGGTGGGTCATCTAGGAGAAGATCAAGGGCCATAAATGGCGCCGTCCCTGTTCGGTGGCGTGCGGAAGGCGTTTCAGTCGTCTGGTTTGTCTTGCATTTTTTTCCCAGGTCCCAGTCGTTCAATAGCCCTAACGGCTCGTTGTTGTCATCGCGGGTAAAGAGGATGTTGTTGACGCTCAGATCTCGATGCAGGATGTTTGCTTTCATGAATATAATTCTGTGGCCTGTCCGAGACGAACCATCAGTGAGAATCAAAACACAGCGAAGTCGTCAGTACTTACAGCGTACGACTTGCAAGAATATTGCTTTGAACTCCTCCAGAGATCGCGCTTGTGCCAGCCCCTCCGCACGTTCAGCTATCAAAATCCGTAACACGCGTTCCTCTGATGCGCCGTTTAAGGATGGCATGAGGGTACGTGGCAGACCCAAAGCATCCCCGTCAAGCGTCATAGAACAGAATAGTTCCGGGATATGCTTCGACCACGTTGGGCCGATCACCGAACGGATTTCGCGGATAAGCGCGTCCTCGGCGACGCGGCTCTTCACCGGCCAGCTCAGTTTCGCAATGAGTTTGCCCTTGGGTAGCTCCAAGCCTCCCGTGTTCTTGGGCGCAACGGAATAGACAACAGTGCCGCGCCCGATGATGCCGTATTGAACGTATATCGCCTTGTCTCCTAAGACCTGGAAAGAAACATCGTCCTGCAACTGAACACCCGAGCCATCGATAGTGTGCTTGGCAGAAAGATGAAGAGTATTGTCCTTGATGGTGGACGGATTGACGATATCGGTGGGCGGGCGAAGGAGAGGCTCAAAGCCGAGATGGTCGCGATCGCAGACGAACATGGCGACGGCAACGAGCACGAAAAGTTTCGAATCCGCTTTGTCGAAAATGCTGAATTCCTTCGACTTGACAACTCCAATTCGATCATAGTACCACAGCGAGACCTTGTCCCCACGTACGAAGAGACCTGTGACATAGCGTCGATTGCCGACCGAAGCAAAGATCTCGTTCACATAGCTTGCGAGCTGAACCTGCTCGTTGGTCACTGGTGTAAGTTTGGTCTCGGCCGGCATATTGAACTCGTCTACGCCAAGTGCAGCTTCGTCGTCGTCGTCGTCGTCGTCGTCATTGCTGCGGTCGTCGTCCTGGATGGTTGCTAACGTCTGAGGGTTGGGTCCCAACTTCTGACGCTTGACCGACGGTCCATCGGTGGTCGCCTCGCTCCTTCTCTTGATCCCTGAAGACGAGGCCATAGCCGTGATGGGGAGTTCGGGGGCTGACTTTGGAAGGCCAGATTTCGCCTTTTGCTTCTTGGGTCGCCGCCTCTTGAACTCGCCAACGACCGGCATGCCGTTCCAGGTAATGATAGCGACAGTGGAGATCTCTTTCTCAGAACGTCCTGCCAGCCCCTCCCCAAAAACGTCCGGTTTGCGTTCGTTCGCCTTTCCCCATCCATCATGTCCTTTGATAGTTTCGTCGTCGGGGTTGGGTTTGAGGCGGACCGTGCGTTTGCGGATGGGTGCACCGGGAGCATCGTTCCACTGTTTGAAGGCGTCATCGAGCATGCTGCAGAACGGCTCATAGCGCGCTTTCTCTTTCTGAACCTTGTACTTGCCGTGCAGCTTGGTGGGAGGCTTATACGTCCATTCGTCCCACCGAAGATCCGCATTGTTGAAGCCCCAAACGCTCTCGACGAACTCCTCTACGTCAAGAAGGCCTCGCATACTCCGATTGATGTCTTCTTTCAGTTGAGGATATACGACGTCTTTGATGAATTCGTAGGCCTCGGTTGTACTAAGACCAGACTTGATTGGCGTAGGGCCTACGATACGATCAGCATAATGAGAAAGGGATATTGTAGATGCGCCGCTCACCGAGTGTGCCAGGCAATGGGTCGTGTGAAAGGCCTCCTTTACGAGGCGGGACTCGCTTCGTTTCCGGACGTTGATTGCGAGGGGTAACAGGTGTATTGATACTTCGGGGAGGCATGATGCAAATGGGTCAAGGCGCAGAGGGGAAAGAGCAATGGGTCTTACCTTCAACCAAGTGCGGCCGGTCTTATAGACCTTGAGAGATGTGGACTTGGGCGGCTGTGGACGATGATCGATATGAAGGATATGAAGGACGACAATGACTTACCGACCATGAGGTAGACGCGTGAGTCTGGGGTTGGAGTCGAGTCGAAATTGCCACAAGAAACAAAGGCGCTTCGTGGAGCCCATGCTTCGGGCGGCGTCATGTGACCGCGTCGACATCCCGACGCGTTGTACTAGTGGTGATGGGCAACGCAAAGGGATTGAAACTCCGAAACCATCCGCGCCACATCCTCCTCAATGCTCGCGGGACATGGTAGGGGGAACTGTGAGCTTCCACAACATCGAGAATATTCAATGGTCAGCATGATAAATCGTGATAAATCGATAGAAGTAGTTTGGATAAATTGAAATTGGAGAAGCTTCAACTTGGCCCATGGCTTTAGCTAGTTTCGGGCACTTGGGAACACTTCTCGACGAATATCACAAGTTTTGATTTATAGTATGAACTGAGACCGATTTTACATGATTTACGGTGATTGACGCCTAATTTCCCTGCAAATCCACGACTTAAACTTTCCCCATCCCGGCCGGGGCACCGAGACGCGTTACGTAATCCAATTCTGAGCGCGTCGCGCTCGTCAACAAGGACGCGTCTGACATCCGAATGGCTCCCTCTGCTCGCGGTATTATGATTTAACGTGTTTCAGACGCGTTTTAAGGTGTCGTTCATTACATTCTATTTATCTGCCAATAATGGCCCGCCCCCTTGTCCAATTTAATTCCAGGCGCCGCTCTCGGGCTCAGAAGCAGCACATGGCTCGTACTCAGCCTCTTGCCGCCGCCGCCCGCCGTTCTAGCGCTCAATCCGACAAGGAAAACATCCCTCATTATCCCATCATTACGTCGAAACCCTCCGATGACTACAAGGATGCCCGAATCAAGGATCTCGAGCGTCGCTTACACAACATGACCCGGAGGTTTCGCCGGGCCGAGAAAACCATCAAGGCCTTGCGGGCTCAAAATAGAAAGCTCTCGCGCTCGTTAAACAAGATCATGGAAGCACGCTGTCAATCAGGTTCTTCAGAATCTGATGTTCCCAGGCAGTCGCTTCCAGAAGATGTCAAGAAGATCAAGAAGCTATTGATGTTGAATGTTCGCTTTCGCAAGCAAGTAGATGCACTCCGGAAACAAATCAAGAGGAAGAATGCCAGTATGCCGAAGAAGATTACCGTGGCTACCGAGAGCGCGAAAATTGCGAACGCGACGGTCTACTACATCAAGCGCAAGGGCGTCATTACAAGCGAGACACGGCGATTGATTCGCGCGCTTGTTGAGCTCGGTGTTCCTTTCGGAAGCGTCCTGTATGTCATTCGCCGTGTGTTCCTAGCTGCAGATATTCCCGTGTCGGGATCTTTCGCCAATCACAGCATCCATCGGTCGATTCTCGAGGGCGCGGTAGCAGCAAACATCCAGATAGCTCATGAGGTCAAGCAGACGGAATGTAAATTTCAATTCTTTTAATAGTTGTACTGTTACTAACTGTGCTAAATTCTAGCTATGACCATCTCCGGCGATGGCACAAGCTTCAAAAATGCGCACTTCGAGTCGGCCTTTTTAACGTACAAGGTACTGCCGCCAATCGGAGATCTCGATCCATCAGACCCTGCGAACGAACCTCAGCTTCGCACGATGCCTATTCTGATGGCGCCGAACCACACTAGTCAAGAGCAGTTGAATGGCTGGGAATCACGCTTTGTCGACATGACAGATATGTACAACCGGTCTCCGCTCGGCAAAGAGAACCCACTTACGCTTGCGGAGATCCTCGAAAAAATTAAAGGCATGCTTTCCGACCATGCCAATGACCAGAAGCATCTCGCAGATCTCTTCGAGAAGTGGAAGCAGACAGTCGACCGTGAGGCTCGTGGTGCCAATGCACTCATGTCAATGTCTACCCTCGACCAATTAGCAATCGGCCTTCGCATCATCGAGGATATCGTGGCAGATGTCGGGGGCTATGCAAGCTGGGAAGCACTCCCCGATACGGAGAAGAAGCACCGAACTGATGTTGCATGGAGCCGAGCTGTCCATCATCTCGGCGAACTCAAATTTCGGGCGCTGTCCCCCGAGGAACAGCGCTGGAGTGATTTATTCCTCTGGGCAGGGTGCGGGATGCATAAGGAGATGAATTCAGTGAAGTGGGGTGCCAAATCAATGGAGGCTTTCTGGTTTACTTCACAGGCACAAGAGCTCGGAGCCGTCCCACCTATCGCTCTCTTCAATAAGGAGAATGCAGCTGTTATGGCCGATGGGACAGCCTCGACGGCGAAGACTCGTGCAGAGCAGCAGACTTCTCGAGGCGCCGTCAAAGTAACGGCATTGGCGGGCTCCATTTTCCGAAACAAGAATGAGAAGAAGGGTCAACAGGACAATTTCCGATGGTTCTTCGCATCGGTGCTTGGTTATACTGTACCATTTCGAACGGTTCGCCGGTCGCGCGTCACAGGGCTTGGCGGCGAGGCAAAATTTGGCCTATGTTGCATGTCGCAGCGGGCTGCGGCGAATTTGTCAAATGAGGTTGATATTTCTTAGATTTTTACCATTTCGGCCGCTACACGCCAGCCATAACATGTACGTACATTTACCGCAGCAATATCTAGTATAGTACGTACTTCGGAGCCAAGGAAAAATGGAATCAATGCTTCCAAAAGCCCTGGGCGTACATTGTGTTGGGAATCTTCTTTCGTAGCCCACGACCCCGCGGTGCGTCGTTTCGTTCGCTCTGCCCGGTGGCAGCATGAGTGTCATCAATCTGCATACCATCTACATTGTCGTCTGTGGAAGCATCTTCTGGGCCGTGATCAGCATCATCGATGCTTTCGGCGAGAGCATCTGATGCGAGAGCCCCATCATTCTTGAGTTTGACAGGCATGGGAATTTCGTGTTGCATGACAGCGGCCAGCACAACCTCGCACGGGAGGTCGCTGTCGTCCTCGACACCCACATTCTCCTGGTCTTCCTTGAGACCCTGTTCAGCTTCATCCGGGAGGTTATCGTCGTGGTATGCCGTCTTCGTTATTTCTGCGAAGAACTCCGGATCAGACTCTTTGAGCCCGTTCAATTTGACACGCGCCGCACGGCTGGTCAGGCTCTCGTACGACAAGTTGAAGTCGCCCGTTCGACACATCTCAAATGCCTGTGATTGCAGTTGTAAGTAACCTGTTTCAAAAGCTGCTCAGTTTTTAGCTTACCTTTTTCACGATTTCGGGTTTATTCAGCATCTCCCAAGCGGTCCATAACCACACCACGCTACGATCGCGTAGAACGCCGATCGTTTTATCGACCTTGATCCTATCCACTCCATTGTCGATCTGGGCGAGCACTTCACTGACCACATCTTGATGGTAGGACCGCTTGCACGAGTGCTTAAAGATGCGTTGCATGCCGACGTCGCAAGCTTGAAACACGCCAGTGCAGCCCGCAGGAACGTACTGAAGCAAAATGGTAGGGTGATTCTTCTTCATCCAGGACCTAAACTCCTCCGATCGATGGACTGACCATACGTCAATCTGCCAGATACACTTCTGTGAATCAGGCAGCCCGAGTGCATGCTTTTGCTGCATAAAATACGGTGCAATGATGTTGTCAACGAGCGTGTGCATTGTCCCATGGTTCGACCAGTAAGTCGATGTTTTCGACGGCTCGAATCTGAAACCTGCATTGATTGCATTGTCATAACAGGAGGAGGATGCTTTAGGGCAACTTTGTGCCGATTTGCCGCTGTAGATGGCCTGAAAGGGCAACATCTGGCCGCTATTGGAGAGCGAGACGACAACAGTGAAGGCACGCTTCTCGTCTTCGCCGTGCACGGTGATTTGCCGTAGGCCTGTCTTTGCCCATGTCACGTTCGAACCTTGCGCGTAGACCAACTGCGTCTGGTCACTGTTAACAACAAGTTCCGATGGTATGTCCTCCTCCTTGATTGTCCACGCCATACGTAGAAACGCTCGTTCGCACAGTTCTTCCCAGTCATCGGGCAAGTGATGACCAGCACGGGTTGATCGTCGTACTGACCAGTTGAGGTTGCTGTGTAGGAATTCCCGGAGGAATGAGTCGGAGCATCGGAAGCTCGATCCATCCTTCGACTTGACTTCGAAGACCCCGGGCCGCATCTGCAAAATCGTCGCAACGACCACACCACGCACTGTGACCAAACTGACAGGGGCAGCGGCATCTCGCAAGGCTTCAAGTCGCTTGATGATCGCCTCGACAACATCGGGATGACAAGCCTGAACCACGGTCAGTCACTTAACAGATTCGGCTGTGAAGCGCTGCTTACCAGAATGCCCCGACGGCCACCCCGATTGCCCTCGGCTGGGTGATTTCCGAGCGCATTCAGATTCAACGCCGCATCCGACCAGCGTGGTCGTTCGCCATCTGGGCGCTCAATCCAGTCACGGATCGTCTCGCGTGATATCTTCCCAAAAGTCTGTGGGTCTTTCTGTTTCAGATATTTGCATATGTCGGTTGGGCTCCAGCTCATAACGGCCCTCTGCGCAGCTTCAATTTGTGACCAGAGGAAAGGGCTATGCCAGTTTGTATATTTTGCTATTTTCTTCTCGTTCTGACGTTTACGGCCCTGTGGCTTTCTCTTCTGTGTTCTCGTGCGTTCTTGGGTGCGACGCTCAGGCCGTGAAAGCTCGGCCACGTCCAGTTTTGCCCTCTTGCTCTGATCATCTCGAAGATCATTGACCGTTTTCTGCTGCCAATAGGACGTGAGTTCTACATGTTCTGCCTACAGGAGCATTCCGCTTACCTCTCCTTTTCGCTTCGTGCCATTGGGACTACGGATTCCATTAGCAACCTCTTGTGCCTTTTTTGCACGACGTGACTTCTGCTGTCGAAGCTTGGATGCTCCTTCAACCTGATCTGCTTGCGCTCTCGTTCGCGGCTCTGCTGCTCTTCATAGAACTCCTCGCTTTCCTCCGTAGCACGGTCAACTTGCATGCGTCGCTTCCGTGGACTGGCCTTCTGAAACCACCGCATCAAGCCTTTGGGTGCGTCGCCGGCTTCCTGTAGGGCAACACTGATGGCTGACTTGGCTTGTATACGTGCAGACCTGTTACTGGCAGACGATGGCTGCGCATTGGCGCGAGTTGCCGTTGAATGCTCCCGACGGTAAGATGAGATTTTAGATGGCAGGCTATCTGAAGACATGGAGTGCGTAGACCTTGTCGATGATGATCGGAGCCGCGAACTCGAAGCAGACGGGGGATGTCCATCCTCACTCTTGGTCCGAGTAGGCGATGACAGGCGATGCAAGACACGCCCGGAAAAAATGTAGGTTTCTTGCTTTGTGACAGAGCAGATGCATCTGAATGTTCGCCGGTGAATGGGGTGTCACTAGGAGTCATAGATCGTTGTGACGTTGCCTCAGACTCCGGTGGTGCTCCAAGCACGTCGACATCGGAAGAGAGTTGCTCGAAAACGTCTGACTGCTGGCCTTCAAATGTCTCTTCACCTGCGCTCTTGTGTTGCAGTTCTGATTCACCGGCATCAGAGAGTGGGTTCAAATCGGAGTCCGTGTCCGTGTCTTTGAGGAAAAGCTTCTTCACGGGCGAGGAAAAGGTAAATTCAAATCTATGGCTTGCTACGTTGAACATCTACAATAACATCAGTACATTAATTCTAGCCCTATGCTTTTAGTGCATGGACGGAAACATACCCGATCAAGATGACGCCGAGCTACTCGAAGTAGCATGCGAAGCCTCTCATCCGCTACTGCTTTCACATCAATAAGAGAGTATTTCTCCGGTGCGCAGAAATGCGCAAGGTTGTTGAAGGCAAGTATGCCGCAGCTATGGTTGTCGATCTGATGTGAGCTCTCCAGCAGCCCATAGGTGAATTGTCGGCCCGTATGCTGGAATGTCCACCAGCCAAGCGTGTCGATGAGATCTGCGTCCATGGCCCATCCTTTAGGATCACCGTAGAGAATTTGTGAGCCCTTGAAATCAATGACTACCGAGACCCAGTGACAATCATTGACATTCGTCATCATAGCAACAGCATCTCGCTCGCCCGCAGCGAGAGCTTGTCCAACACCTCGTAGACGGACAAATTCACGACTGAGTTGATATGATCCTGATGCACGGTCTTCATATGCGGCTCGCATTTTCTTGATAAACTCCAGATTCTCGACTTCAATCTCTTTGCGGCGCTTGCTGGTCACCATGTCCTGATGAAGAAGTTCGAGCATCTGCAGCTGGTGAACCTCCGAGAACCATGCAGTTGGCATTGCGTATGTCGCGAAGGTATGCAGAGGTTCCTTGTCGAAGCCCCGGACAGAGCCAGACCATGGGAGCGCTGACAGTGTGTCATACACTTCTTCGATGAGGGGATAAGATGTCTGACCATGCTTTTCCTTCTCCCAGATTTTCCGCCGCTTCTTCAAACTCTCTTCTGCCCGCGTCCAGAGATCTCGAGCAACCCGAAGCTGAACAACCTCTGCCCAGTAGACGATCACCCACAGTGGCAACCGCCGACTACCAGCAGAGGGAATGTGTGCGCACGCAATAGAAGTGTTACCCGCTCGAATAAGGGCTTCACAGCTCTTCGCAAGGTCCGTGATGATTGTTTGCGAAGGGATCGGTATCTTCTGGATAACGGGAATGATGTCAGAGTTGACCGCATCGCGGGTGAAAAAATCGACCGCAGCCTTCTTCGTCGAGGCCTTCGTGATTACGGGAAGAGGAAATTGGGTAAATTCGAGGACAGTCAAGTCTGGACTAGGTAGAAGGGACGATTTGACAGGAGCAGGGATCTCGAGGGCTGCATGCTTGAAGGGGAGTGTTGGATCAGGCATGGCATAGATGCTGGCTCAGGCGCAAGGTGCGAGATGGGGAATCAACTTGACGCGGTAAATCTGCGTAGTTATCTGCATGTCCGGTGTCTCCATCCAACCGGTGACAGAATCTCTTGCCCTTCATAAATGTGTGATCCATTCCTAGTATTAGCCATTGGTAGCCTACACCAGAACACTGATCTCTGGCTTTAATTGTCTATCTTACAGCTTCATACAGTACACACTATGACATAGGAAGAGAAAACAAGATTTCGCCGAGTTGTGCTTCGGTCGGTCGGCGGTAACCCGGTTGCAACCTAAACCTAAAAGGCAATCACTCGCGCGGCGAAATGATGACAATGGCGAAATGACTACTTGTGTTGCAGTCACACCCTAGGTCCGGCGAACTTGAAATTTCGCCGCACCTTGTCACGGTCACAGGGGAGTGGTGAACCGTTCGAAATGGTACAGTATGGTCCAATTCCCAGATACGAGCAATACTCGATTCGGAACGCATTGCGATGCTGGTTCCGAGCTCATCGTGCACCTGGAGATCTATATTGAGTTCCTCGATCTAATTCGTCATGCAAAGGACAAAGGTCTCTTCACTAACATGGAACTCAATGTCTACAATGCCCTTCACGACCCGTCGACTCTCACGGAGCTCGCCGCACTCTCTCTTTATTCACAGTCAGTCAGTCATCCCTACATGGCTTTCGTTCGAGGATCCCCTGGCTCACGGAATGCCATGGAGTTGGGATCATACCACGACACGGTAGTTGCGCACTGCAAGAATATGGTCGCTGATCCCAATTTGCTCATTGACTCCGGCTCACCCGCTGACACGACACTCGACGGCGGTAACTGGGAACGCCCAGAAGCAGTCTACGCGGTTCGGCGTCTTCATCAAGCGGGCAAACTTCCGTTCCTCAAGGAGGTACTCACGGCATTTTTCAATGGTGCGATCACCGGCTGGGGACGTTTCATGACCGAGTTTGCGGCCGGCGGACGGATTGACCAGGCGACGCCCCATGAGCGCGAAGCAGCATTTGTTCGACGACGAACGACCACAATGAAGGGCGTCTCGGGAAATGGTGCACGGCGAAACGCAGGGCACCCGCCCTGTCCCTTGAGATCTTCAACGCGAAGACGATGCACAAGAATAACCACACGGACGAGTGGCTTTCTCAAAACGGCACCCCGGCGCTGGACGACTTCATTATTCAGGAGGCACGAAGGCGAGACCAGGCGGGCGTCGCACGGCATGCGCATGCACGGCACGTACAAGATCAGAAGGAGCGGGTCGCGAGAAACAAAGAGAAGCGTCAGAAAACCGAAGTAAACAGGACCGCACGCACCGAGAAACTCAACGCGTACACCCCGAACCTTGATCCAACGTACTGGACAGGTGAGCGGCGCGACGACGATATCAAGAGCATGCTTTCGTGGCTTCGTGCGCCGTGCAGGAAGCATCTCGTTCAGGTTCCAACTGGGCTCACGAAGACCGGAGTGGGCAAGGAGGGGAGACTCAAAGCATTGGTAGGGCTTCTTCAGGAGCTCACTGATGATCAGAAGACGAAGATGATGGCTCCTGTGGATGGTATTCAAGACTCTCAAGCCCCGGTTGTGTCTGAGGATGCAGTTCTTTCGGAGGGAGAAGAGTCTGTAGGGACTGATGAAGAGACTTAGGACAGACATTTAATTTACCCTTTAATACTGCGATTTGGCACCTCTAATTTTGCATACAGCTACTTACATTCATTCTAAACATCATCTGAATTTTTTTTCTTTTTACGAGCATGGAAACCTTGCCAATTCACGATCGCGCACCCTCGACCATCTCTCGAGCCGTGTTTCGCGCGCGGAGGCATCACGTGATCTGGACGCTTTGCGAACCGGCGTTGCCCATCGTAGCGGTGCAAGCACCAGTTCCCATTCTCTCTTGCTGAGATACTTGGAATCAAGCAAATTTTCACTACACTATTCCTACCACCCTCATGCAGTGGGTCTCACACCTCATTTGTATCACTTAATTTTGGCGTGAAGATTCACGTCTTTGCAATGCATCTCCAGCGGAAGGTGTGTCAGTTAGCTCTTTCCTTCAATCCTGGTTGCTTAACTTCACTGTGATTTCTTTTTTCATGTGTTTGAGCCATCTGGTGCTACAGTCCAGTCTTCATTGACTTTCAAGCTTCAAGCACTACAATGGATATTGATCTCGCCCCAGTGCAGCTCATCGCCTCATCAGAAAAATGTGTAAGTGGTACATAGTCCTATATAATCTACATAGATTTCATAGTTCCATAGCACTGCCCTTTTCTCTGTAGCCCCCATAGCTAAAGGGGGATACTATATAGTGCTATGAAGCTCAAAGGGAGTGCTATGGAGAGCTATGAGAGCTATGAGAGCTGGCTATGCAGCTATGATAGTATGACTAGCTATGAAAGCTATAAGTGTCTATCAAAACTATAAGGCTTATCTGTCTTACCTGTCCTATATTCAATATATAGACCTAATATATATACTGAAGCAATCAAGTATATCAAAGCTATAAAGTTTTTTTCAAAATCTTTATATCAATATCACATAATCATGCAAATATAAAAATTTTCAATGCAAAGTTATATTGATATTATAAACAATACTACACAATAAAAACATTGTTACTAACTACAACAAAAAAATCCTACTCCAAAGTCAAAACCATTAACTAAGTCTACAAAAAAAAGTCACAAACTCAATACAGATAACAGCCTTACAAACCTTATGTTAAACAGTGATCAGACAAGCTAAATTATATAAACAAAAAGTTATAATAGCTTACCTAAGAGAACTGTAAAAGTACTACAATAAGTCTGAAAACATTAGTATTAATATAAGCAACAAAGAATAATGATTAAACGTTACCTTTGATGACAGCAACGACAGCGAAGAAGCCACGACAACGACGAGAAAGCAAACGACGACGACGAGAGCCAACGACGACGACGACGACGAGAGAGCAAACGACGACGACGGAGGCGTCGACGTGGCAGGGGATAGTGGGGGTTAAAGAGCAAGAGGCAACGCGCGTCGCGCGAGCCTTATATACGAAGCTCGGGCGGAGCCGAGATTTGTGGCTGCCGGGTGCTTGCCGAGCGTCGCGTCAGAGACTGGGTGCCAGACTTCACTAAACTGATCTGGCTCCCCATGAGCTTCATGTATCGTAGATACCTCTTGTGCTCATTCATTCAAATTGTATATACAGTAATTAGCTAACGTTTTTTTAAATACATTTTCACGATTTTCTTTGATTTGTGGTGGCTCGAATAATCTGGCTTCGTTCGTTCGGTGGCTGAAGCACCGAACGCGCGTCGAAGTCCAAGTCTCCTCCCACCACCACTCCCAAGTCCTCTTATCTTCCTTTCCTCCCTCCATCCCCTTTCGTCAAAAGAAACACCGAAGCAGGATAGTTGGATGACAGGGGGCCCCTAGGTAAGTAAAAAAAAGCTATTTTCGTGTCTATACGTGCTAACATAGAGAGCACCGCTCGTTCGAGCGGTGCTCTCGATCTTTTTCCTTCTCCCGGGTCTCCCTCCCCCTCGCCTCCCGCTGTCGCCATCCCCTCGGCGACCTATCCCGCGGCATCGCCGTCACGCCGTCTCCCGACGCCCGTGTTCGTGTGCGCCAGCGCACGCAACCCGCCGGACGACGCCCACGCCCGCATCATGCAGCATCGCCGTCACGCCCGCAGGGGCTGGCGTTCCGTCTCCCGACGCCCACATTGGCGTGCACCAGCGCACGCACCCTGCCGGGACGGCGCCCGTGCCCGCCAGTTGACCCCGCCGTCCTGCGTGCGGCACCGCCATTACACACAAGGCCCGCCAGCGCATGCACGGCCGGCAGGTGGTCGCAGCCGCGCGCGGAACCGGAACACGCACACGGCCGGGCACGACAACGCACGCGGAGGGGCGCACGCACACGCGCACGTCGCGCATGGCCGCCCCACGCCTCGCTCGCCGTCCCCGCGTCCCACGTCCTGCCGCCCTCCGCCCGTGTACGGCCATGGCGCCTCGCGCGCAGGCCCGCGGTGTCGCGCACGGCCTGCGGTGCTGCGCATGCCCCGCGTCCCGCGCCAGCCTCCAACGCCTCGCGTGCGGGCCCAACGGCTCGCGCATGGGCCCGCCGCACCCGCCGCATCTCGCCGCGCCGTCGCCGCCACGCCACCGCCGACCATGTCGCCCGTACCCCGTGTACGTCCCGTCCCGCTGCGCCGCTGCCGCTGGCGCGCACGTCGCCCGTACCCCGCGCACGTCGCCCGCGCCCCGCGCACACCCCCGGGTCTCGCGCACGGGCCCGCCGCCTTGCGTACGGCCCCCGTCTCCCGCGTACACGCGTCCCGCGTCCCGCACGGGCCCGCTGCCCCTCATACACGCTCGCCGCGCCTCGCGCATGCGCCCGTGCAGCACGGCGCCCCGTGCATGGGCCTACGCGCCTCGCATGTGCGCCATCGCCTCGCGCACACACCCTACGGCCCCGCGTGAGCGCGTGGCAGCCCAGTATTTCGCGCACGGGCCCTGCGCCTCCGTGTTACCTGCGCGCAGTCCGCGCTCATGCGCACGGGCCCCGCCAGCACGCGCACTCCGGCCCGGCCCGGGGCTTCGAATGCGGCCATCTCGTCTCGCACGCAGCGTCGCGCATACCAGCCATGCCCGTGCATGCATGCATGTCTTGTTGCATCCCATGGGCACATGTGTTATGTAGTGTAGTAGTTGAATGTAATTCAATTTGACCTGTTTCAAGTATAATATGAATATGCTCAAAATCCTAGACTATACCAACTGCAGACATTATAGCAGCATGAGAGTTTATAGTAGCCCTTGGAAGCCCTGTATGGAACATAGTATCTATAGGATACATAGAGGGATACTAAACACACATAAGTTATATAGCAGGCATAGTAGCATCCTATTACTATGTAATACTACATACCCATCACCCATGACTATGATAGCTATGATAGCTACCATAGTCCTGTATAGCTGTGTGGACCAACTACATAGCAGCCATAGCACTATGAAAGCAAGCATAGCATTGGCTGGTAGCTATGTAGATTTCACATTTTTGAGATGGCCTCCACCATCCATGCACCGACCACCTCCACCATGTCTGCGCAGCATGTCATGGCGCTCACATTCTGGGTCTCAGAGTACTACACGATGTTCTGCAGGCACGCCTTGTGCGAGCAAGCCCCCGGCATTGAACAAGCTAGCCCCTTCTTTGCCACTAACTTCGGTATGGGCTTCGTGACCTCGATACGTTCTGCCTGTCACTGCTCACGCTTCTGAGTGCCACACCACACCTCGTCAATGTGTGCATGCTCGGTGTGTCCTCCACCCACATGATGCACACTCACACGGTGTGGACCGGTAAGCACCTCACGCAGCTGCTCAACCATTTCCCCTAGCACTGCAGCCCGTCATCAATGCGCACGTGGTGGCGCTTGTCCTCGCTGCGCTGGGGGATGCATGCGGGCAGTTCGCAATGCTGTCAGTGCTCCGCCGCATGAGTAAACTTGAATACTTAAGTCTCTGCACCTCGCACACCCCAAACTCTATTTTGCTATGACTTGCTTTCTGTTGTACAATTTCTCTACAGCTTTCTGCTGCAAAATATGATGCACCATTGCTTATCGAAGGCCTCCCACCGTACTTACTTCTGGCATCAATCTCATTTGTCTTGTTTGCTATCTACAGATTCTGTATTATTTATCTCGACGTTACAGAATGATATGGTCAATGATTGTCATAAGTTAGCCCCCTTCCAGATTGATACCCAGTGAGAACACAATACTCATAACTATAGTTCCAACATTCGAACAGATGAGAGGCCTTCACTACAGTAAGGCTACGAGACGGGGCACGCCCCTCGTCCCCTGGTAAGCGATTTCCCGCTGCCGTTGGGGATGCTCAGAAGCTCGCCGGCGGCTTCAGATCGTCGCAGAGGGCGCGTATGTCGACGATTTACGCCGGGTGACGACCGAAGGGTCGGAGCGAGCCTGTCGTGCGCAAGACGACTGCAGACTTGCCTCATTTCCGGTCTTACCCGATTTACAACATGTCATGTGATTCACGTGACTTCTGAGCACCGAAAAGCACCACAGAACCCATTCGAGAGAATGGGAATCACCATACAAGTTGTAGTCTCTAGTCGATCTCTCTGATCAATCCTCCTCCAGCATTCCAGTCTCCAAGATAGCTGAGTACGCCTTCTTATTTATGCTTCCTCGACCCTGATACTGAGGAGAAAAACCATATGTCTCTGCGTAGCAGTCAGTCCGTACGCCATCGCCATCATTCAACATCCGTACGCGTAACGCGTTACTCCGACCGCGGCATAACAAGCTCGTGTCGTGCCAAACTTTGTCTTTGATACGGTAGCACGATAGTATGGCGAGTATGGCGGGTGGCCTGCTCGTATGTGGCTTCGCAAGATCAGTGCTGTCATATTCTGTCGCCAGGCGAGAGACTAGCGACAGCTATTGTCTCGTGACAATTGTCTCCCCGTTTTCTGTGAGGCCGCGAAGCGCTCAATTTATTGTTCACAGCCACATGTCTGCTTTTTCGGGTTATACGTGGATTTCAACATCCGGACAAGTCCGTACGTGTGTCCTACTTTGAGCTGTCACCTTCGCTCGTCCGTCTCCCGCAGCCATGGCTATCCAGAATGATCATTCCCTACAGCCGAAGCGCAAACGAGACTCGGCATCCGAAGACGGTGAGGCCATCGCGTCCTGTACGGTCCTCCGGGCACATCATAATGGTATGCTTTGCTCTCGTGGACTCGTGGGGCTTTGATCGACCGCTTTGCAGGGACGGTGCGCTTAAAAGCTCGTCGCGAGCCCCCCCAGATGGATATCACAGCGGATCTCAGGACGGTTAGCCTCGATTATCCCAGCGGCACCATGGGACACTCGTTTGATGGCACATTCGATACGGCCCGGCACAATCTAGTCAAGCCAGCCCAGCTGCAGTACTTGCGGGACATCGCAACCCTTGACGACTTCAAGACTGTCTTTCTCCATCTTGTCCACTGTAAGTCATCTACAATCACCGTCACCGAACCGATTAACGCTTTGTGCACAGGCCACAGAACGGTCTACGTCGAGACAGGAAGCCTACGGCAAGACCTGACCATGGGAAACCTCCTCTTCACACGCTCAGATGCCGGCGCGCCCTCAGGCATTCTGCACGACTTGGACTTGGCGAAGGCATGTCCAGCAGACCCGGCATCGCGGCGCGGGCGATAATTCGCAGGCGCCGCGCCGTTCGTCGCGCTCAACCTGCTCCAGGCAAGCCCGCCTCGGCAGAAGTACTGGCACGACCTCGAGTCATTCATTTACATCTTCCTGTGGTGTGCGGTCCACCTGAACCTGGATGGGACGGTGCAGCCGCAGCATCCTCTCCTGCGCGGGTGGGCGGAAGGCCCCTGGGACAAGATTCGCACTGTCAAGAAGATGTTCATCCCGACGCCAAAGGAAACCTTCGGCCGTCTCTTCGACGAGGTCCGGCCTGCGTTTGTCCCGCTCGTGCCGGCGTGGATCTTTCACTTGTGCGGCCTGCACTGCCAGGTGCAGTGCCGGATCTGGGAGCGTGAATCTGATCTTTTCTTTGACGAAGATTGGGATCATGATGCCGACACGACCAGGATACGAGATACGTCGGACGAGGTGGGGGAAGAGTCGATGACGTACGAACATTTTATGGAGTGCATCGAGAAGCCTCCTCGTATTCGCCCATCGAACAATATCATGTCATAAGTATTTAAGTATCTTGTTGCATTCTCATGTTCGAAGTTTGACAGCGAAGTGACGATATGTACCCGGCTTGCACCAAGTGACAGTCCTTTTCCATCGGCGTCATATACATCTCGAAAAAAATCAATCTCTTTTCTCCTCGGCCAAATGTAACTGGAATGACTCACAGCCTTCAGCTAAAAGATAGCTACGTTCACGATTATCACGCTCGGCCCGTGCTTGATTGAGCCAGAGACAACGGATGCACCCACGCCCGCACAAGCGGCCGACATGCAGGCCGCACCTTCCAGGCGCTCACCCACATGCGTAAAGAGCAGATACCGCCCGCCCGCCCAAGTGCGCGGGCAGTGGTAGTGTTATAGCGAAATAGGTGCATCGCATAGCAGGTGAGGGCGTAGGTGAGTGCCGCGGCGGGGCATGGGCGACTAGCTCGAGCGCCGTGAAGTGGGCTGGACCCGCGCGGCGGGGAACGTGGTACTTGCATTCAGGTCAAGCAGGAGAGCTCGTGGTGTGCAGAGATAGTGGCCGTTCTCGACGCGCGGGGCGGCGCGTGCGCTGTCATCGCGGACGCCGTTCCGCGCCTGTAAAGCGATGGACAAGGATGACGGCCTAACAGAAACTGCCCCGCCGCTTCCTATTCGCCGAAGTACAAGACAGGTAAAGGGCAATAGGAAAGAATTATGTCGCTCGCATCGTATGAACGATCATAGCATTCGGATGGATCCAATATATAAATACAATGCCATTATATGGTACATGTCCTTATCGAGACGAAGCGCTAGTTGAGGGTATAGTAGGCTGTGCAGAGGAGGAATCACTAGGGAATATCGACGAGCTCAGGGATAACCGGGTCCTCCCCTATCGTCGTCATGAACTTCTCGAAAGTCATCAACCCTCCCCGCGTCTCGTTCCATGCATCCTCCTCCTTCATCCGGGACAGCTTTGCCTCCTCGCATTCACCTCCCGATTCTTCATCTGCTTCACAGAAACGGTCGCTCTCACGGTTGGTCTCTGCGACTTGAACTCGATTGAGTAGCCGACACAAAGGTCGGATCCACTTCTTCAGGAGCGGTTGAAACGCTGGTCGAACCTCTGCAAGAAAGGGCTCGAGCTTCCGTTTCGGGTTAGAAAAGAGTGCACTCTTGTGGGTACGGATATTCTCCCAAGTGCCATCTGTCCACCCAAACAAGAGGGGGTGACGTGATCGCTCCGTCCCGTCCAAGTTCATGTGCATGGCACAGAATATGAGGACGTAGATGAAGGATTCCAGGTCGTGCCGGTATAAGTGCCGAGGCGGATCATCTTCGAGAAGGTCCATGGCCATGAACGGCGCGGTCCCTGTTCGGTGACGCACGGTAGGTGCTTCGGGTTTGTTGTCTGTCCCGCAAGTTTTCCCCAAATCCCAGTCGTTCAAAAGACCCAAGGGCTTGTTGTCGTCGCCGCGAGTGAATAGGATGTTGTTGACACTCAGATCTCGGTGCAGGACGTTCGCTTTCACGAATACAACTCTGTGGCCTGTTCAACGCGAGGTAGTCAGTTGACTGCAAAGAAAAGGAAAAAAAAAGATTAGTACTCACACCGCACGACGTGCAAGAAAATCGATTTGAATTCCTCCAGAGACCGCGCTTTCTCCAGCCCCTCCGCATGGTGAGCTATCAATATCCGGAGCACGCGTTCCTCCGACGTGTCATCCAAAGAAGGCATCAGAGAACGCGGAAGACCCAAAGCGTCCTTGTCGAGGGTCATCGAGCATAATAGTTCCGGGATATGCTTCGACCATGTTGGGCCGATCATCGAACGGATTTCGCGGATGAGGGAGTCCTCGGCGACGCGGCTCTTTACCGGCCAGCTCAGCTTCGCAACGAGTTTGCCCTTGGGCAGCTCCAAGCCTCCCGTGTCCTTGGGAGCAACGGAATAGACAACGGTGCCACGCCCGATGATGCCGTATTGAACGTAGATCGCCTTGTCTCCTAAGACCTGGAAAGAAACATCGTCCTGCACCTGGACGCCCGAGCCGTCGACAGTATGCTTGGCGGAAAGGTGAAGAATATCGTCCTTGACGGTGGACGGATTGATGATATCGGTGGGTGGGCGGAGAAGTGGCTCGAAGCCGAGATGGTCGCGATCGCAGACAGACATGGCGACTGCGACGAGCACGAAGAGTTTCGAGTCCGCTTTGTCGAGGATACTGAATTCCTTTGACCTGATGACTCCAATGCGATCGTAGTACCACAGAGAGATCTTGTCTCCACGAACAAACAGACCTGTAACGTAGCGTCGATTGCCGACAGACGCAAAGAGCTCGTCGGCATAACCTGCAAGCTGAATCTGGTCATTGGTCGCCCGCATGAGCTTGGCCTCTGCCGGCAAGTCGAATATGTTGAGACCGGGTGGAAACGTGTCCTCGTCCTCCTCCCGAAAGGTCGCCAAGGGCTGAGGGTCGGGTCCTGACTTCTGCCGCTTGGTGGGCGGTCCATCGGTGGTCACCTCGCGCCTCCTCTTCGAGCCTGTCGACGAAAGGATATCCAGAAGCTGGAGTTCCGGAGCTGACATTGGGAGACCGGACTCGGCCTTCCTCTTGGTCTCGGCGACATACCACCTTTTGAACTCGCTGACGATCGGCATGCCATTCCAGGTAAGGACACCGGCAAAGGTGGAGATTTCTTTGCCAGGAAGTCCCGCCATGCCTTCCCCGACCACGTCTGGTTTGCGTTCGTTCTGTCTGCCAAACCATCCCGTGTAGCCTCTGATGCTTTCCTTTTCAGGGTTGCGGACAAGTTGGACAGTGCGCTTGCGGATGAGACCAACAGCCTTGCGCCACTGGCTGAAGGCATCGTCGATCATGTCACAGAACGGTTTATAGCGCGCTTTCTCGTCGAGAACTTTGTACTTGTCGTGCAGCTCGGTAGGAGGCTGGTACGTCCAGCTCTCGAAATCGAGATCGGCATCATTGAAACCCCAGACGCTCGTGACGAACTCCTTCACGTCGATAAGGCCTTGCATATGCGTATTGATGTCTTCTTTCAGCTGGGGATCGATAACGTCTTTGACGAAAACGCAGCCGTCAGTGGTACTAAGACCGGACTTGATTGGCGTAGGGCCTACAGTACAGTCCGAGTCAGCAGGACAGAGTAGGAATATCGCAAATGTATGGGCTCACCGATCGTATCAAGCAATGGGTCATTCGCGAGGCCCCCTTGGCGGGGCAAGGCTGAGGTTGAAGTCAAGTTGAAATTGCGACAACCACGATCAGCGCTTCGCGGAGCCCGCGCATCGGGTAACGTCATGTGACCGCGTCAACAGCGCATCCCAGCACGACGTTTTCCAAGTTCCAACCTCCTCCCACTTTTCGGTCATAAAGCAGGTACAGACGATGGAATATTCTTATCCATGTATCTGAAGCAACTACACTAAGTAGTCCTGCAGATCCATGTGTTATGCATGCCGCCGATATCTGTCTGTCCCGTCACGACAGTACAACGAGCCCGCGTCGAGTCAAAGTACACCTCGTTCAAGCTAGGAGCGTAGCGACGCTAGCGTGTTGTTGCCATGACAATGGACATATCCCAGAGAGCTTATCGATCCGGATCCGATTCGGCAGAGGGCAAGATCAGCGCTACAGCCAGGCAGCTCTTGTCTCGCCGGGACTTTTCCCCGCTTTGTCGTTCAGCGCCGATGCTCTATTCTTGCTCAAAGCGCATGTCTCTGCTATTCAGAATTCTACATTTCTCGCAAAAGGCGCGGTCGCTCATTACAGGTTTTTGGCTCTCACCAACTATCATTTACCCTGTCGCCTCGACGTAACTATGCATACTCAAAATGCTTTGCAAATGAAGCGGAAGCGAGCGGCCGGAGGTGACAACATTATGATTTGCTGCATGGTCAAACGAGCGCGCCGTTCTGGTATGCTTTGTCCTCAGAAAGCCACGAATCCTTAAGTTAACCGCTTTGCAGGGACAGCACACCCAAAACTGAACGTGCGCTCCCCTACACCGCGCTTGCAGCTGTACTTAACACCGGTGGCATCGCGACATTGAACCCTGTTGAAAAGCGTTCTGTGCGTGATGCATTGCAAGCAGCCCGGCGCAATTCACAAGTAGTCAGGCCGATCCACTCCCACTCCCTGCACGAGCTCATATTGCTCGACGAGTTCAAATCCGTCTCCCTCCATCTCGTCCACACTAAGCCATTCATCTTCTGCTATCACTCCGCCAACCCAACCACCCTTTCTCGCACAGGTCACAGGAGATGCAGACCCCGCGGCAAGGTCTAAGCATTGACAGCCTCCTCTTCACGCGCACCGCCGACGGCACGCCGACAGGCCTGCTCGCTGAATGGGACCTGGCCAAGCCGTGCGCCGCAGACGAGACACCCCAGTAGCGCGGCCGCCACTACGCAGGCACGGCGCCGCTCGTGGCGCTCGACCTCCTCAGGCGCGCGTCGCCCCCGGCGATGTACCACCACGCCCTCGAGGCGCTCGTTCACGCGCTCCTCTGGTGCGCCGCTCACTTCCACTTCGACGGAACACGCCCGCTCTCCCGCGCGCGGACGGACGGCACCAAAGACGCCGTCTACGCCGCGAAGCACGCGCTCTTCTCGAGCTTTAGGGAGCCAGACGAGCTGTTCCGTGCTGTGCGGCGTGCGTTTGCGCCGCTCGTGCGCACGGGGTCATACCGCTGTGCGAGCGGCTCAAGGAGGCGCGGCAGCTGCAGATGGCGCACGCGGACGCGTTTTATCGCGCGGTGTGGAGGGGCGGGGGTCGGCGTGCTGGCGCGGTGGTGTCGCAGCAGGCGGAGGCGGATGTGTGGAATGAGGCGGGGCGGACGCTCGTGATTTGTGAACGGTTTCATGGGGTATATCGGCCATCCTGTGAGCGGTAGTCCTTGCTAATTACTTAGGCGCATATACTTGAGTTGTATCGTGGATAGATGGACTGTAGATTATTCCCGACATTCTACTCTCCGAGTCTCCGTCGGAATTCGAAGGTTGTGGTCCAGATCTTGAAGATAGTGAAACCTTTACTGGTAAACTCGACACTGAATGAGTTACAATCTCGCGAGTGTCGATAGTTGACGGAGCCAAAGCACGGGTAATGGCAACTGATTTGCATCCGCTGCTGCTCCCAAACGGGCCTCCCCGCACCCACCAGAGAACCAGACGGCCGCGCCCCTGCAGCTCTCAGGCAAGCAATGAAATATAATTGATAGACGCTCTTTAGCTTCGTCGGGGTGGTACACTAAGTATGCTACGATGAAATGAAATTACTGAGGAATATCTGCAAGCTCTGGGATATCGGGGTCCTCTCCGATCGTCGTCATGAAGTTCTCGAAAGTCATGAGCCCTCCTCGCGTCTCGTACCATGCATCCTCGTTCGCCTGCTGAGCTGCAGTCTTGGCCTTTCGGCTCCATATCTTGCCGTAAGCATTGTCGTCGCGATTCGACTGTTGTTGTTGGATATCCTTGAGCAGCTCGCACAACGGCACGACCCACTCCCGCAGAATGGGTTGAAATGCAGGCTGAATGTTTCTGAAGATGGGGTCCAGAGTCTTGAAGTTCGAAAAAAGGGCATGCTTGGCCTGGTATATATCGTCGCACGAGCCTTCTGTCCACGATTCCAGGAGAGGATGGCGTGACTGCTCCGACCCGTCCAGTCTCAAGTGCATAGCGCACCAGACGAGAATATAGATGAAGGACTCCAGGTCGTGTCGGTACAAATGCGGGGGTGGGTCGTCTTTGAGAAGTTCAAGGGCCATGAACGGCGCTGTCCCCGTTCGGTGGCGTGCGGAAGGAGTCTCAGGCGTGGTCTCGGTCTTGCAGGTCTTTCCCAAGTCCCAGTCGTTCAAGAGACCTAAAGGCTTGTTGTCCGCGTCGCGGGTGAAAAGAAGATTGTTGACACTGAGATCACGATGCAAGATGTTCGCCTTCACGAATACGACTCTGTGGCCTGTCAAACAGTAGTTAATCAGTCCGTTGACATGAGACGAACAGAGCACCACGTACAACGCACGATATGCAAAAAGATCGCTTTGAACTCCTCCAGAGACCGCGCTTTCGCCAGCGCCTCCGCACGTTGAGCGATCAATATCCGGAGCACACGTTCCTCTGACGTATCATTCAAGGATGGCATCAAAGTACGCGGCAGACCCAAAGCATCCTTGTCGAGCGTCGTTGAACACATCAGTTCGGGGATGTGCTTGGACCACGTCGGGCCAATCTTCGAACGGATTTCGCGGATGAGGGAGTCCTCTGCGACGCGCGTCTTCACCGGCCAGCTCACCTTCGCAACGAGCGCGCCCTTGGGCAGTTCCAGGCCGCCGGTGTCCTTGGCCGCGACGGAATAGACGACAGTGCCACGTCCGATGACGCCGTATTGGATGTAGATGGCCTTGCTTCCCAAAACCTGAAAAGAAACATCTTGCTGCGCCTGCGCACCGGAGCCGTCGATGGTGTGTTTGGCGGGAAGGTGGAGGATGTTGTCCTTCACGGTGGAAGGATTGACGAGATCGGTGGGCGGGTGGAGCAGCGGCTCGAAGCCGAGATGGTCGCGGTCGCAGACAGACATGGCGACGGCGACGAGCACGAAGAGTTTCGAATCCGCCTTGTCGAAAATGCTGAACTCCTTCGTCCTGACGATGCCGATGCGGTCGCAGTACCACAGCGACACCTTGTCGCCCCAAATGAGCAAACCTGTGACATAGCGCCGATTTCCGGCCGACGCAAAGAGTTGGCTGGCATACTCGGCGAGCTGGACCGGGTCCTTGGCCCCTACCGGAATGTTGAACGTGTCTAAGCCAGGTGGCATCGTGCCCTCGTCCTCGTCCCGACGGCTCGAGGGCGACTGAGAGTCGGGTTGCAACCTCTGGCGCTTGGTCGGCGGTCCG
Source organism: Hericium coralloides (assembly GCA_003675405.1). Lineage (NCBI taxonomy): Eukaryota > Fungi > Basidiomycota > Agaricomycetes > Russulales > Hericiaceae > Hericium > Hericium coralloides. Next base: position 26,603 of record QUOP01000171.1, on the reverse strand, counting down.
CCAGCGGTCGCCTCACGCCTCCTCTTCGAGCCTGTCGACAAAAGGATATCCAGGAATGGGAGTTCCGGGGCTGGCCTTGGAGGCCTAGACTCGGCCTTCTTCCTGGTCTCGACGACATCCCACCTTCGAAAGTCGCTGACGATCGGCATGCTGTTCCAGATGAGGACACCGGCGATGGTCGAAATTCCTCTGCCAGGAAGTCCCTCCTCGACCAAGTCCGATTTGCGCTCATTCTGTTTAGCTAACCATCCGGTGTCCGTTATGGGCTTCGCGTCGGGGTTGCGGACAAAATGGACAGCCTTGCGCCACTGCCTGGAAGCGTCATCGAGCATGTCACAGAACAGCTTACAGCGCGATTTCTCGCCGGGAACCTTGTATTTGTCGTACAGCTCGGTGGGAGGCTGGTATACCCAATCGCCGAACTCGAGGTCGGCGTTGTCGAAACCCCAAACACATTTGACGAACTCCTCTATGTCGAGAAGGTCCCGCATATGTCTTCTTCGAACCGGGGATCAACAACGTCCCGCGAAAACGCAGTTGTTAGATCGACAAGGATCGGAATTGATTGGCATGCGGCATAGGGAACAGTCAGCGTGACAGAGGTTGAAATTGCAACAACGCAACAGAAAATTCATCAGCCATGCGCAGAATGACTGACGCGCATGGAGCCTCCCTGGCCGAATCGCAAAACCATTGAAATCTGGCGCATGATTTACTCCTTAAAGGGAGAGAATAAGGGACACAAAGAGCTTGGAGACCTACCCAGGGCCAGAATCGAGGCAATACGGAAACTGGACAGAGATGATGCTCGCTGTTGGATAACACGCGAGGAGTACGCCGGGCGACGCGAATCCCTCATGGTCCCGTTTCGGTTATGGTATGTCTCGTTTCGGTCACTCTCTGTCTGCTCTGTCTGCTCTGTCTGCTCATGACATCATGTTCGTCATCTCATGTATTGTCCCGCCAGTGTCCGCCTCTTCTGTATTTATACCGTACGACTCCCGTCTCCCTCCCTCAGTCGTTCTTATCCCCCGTTCACGCCTGAGGTGAGCTTCTGTTTCCTTTACCTTACGTTTGATCCCATTACTCATGTACCTTGCCCGATAGTCTTACCGGGCTGTTCAGGTGCATAATACAGTCGTTCTTATCCCCCGTTCACGACTGAGTCTTAGCGGGTTGTTCAGATTCTAACACTCGCTGTGGTCGGGAGGAAGGGTTCGTGTTGGTGCACGCCCAAGGGGACACCCAAGGTAGGGTTAAGGTGGGCGTTTACGTAAAACGATGACTGCGGAGGAGGTGCTGTGCCGTGCAGCAACACAGCGCCTTGGCCTCCTCATCGACATCGACAACCGCGACGGCTCCTCTTCGAGCCTTACAACAAACAGGGATGTCCTCACGAAACCCATTCCGCACCCCCGCCATTACGCCCGTCTCTACCGGCGCATCGGCTGCCCCGCCGTTCTCGCCCTTGGCCTCGATACCCGACTATGCCCCGCCTCCTGGCCCTCCTCCATCCCACTTTCGCCCCTCTAGCCCCGCATCCACTCCACCGGACTCCCGCTCTCCCTCACCAGAGCACCTCCCCGATCTCCCGGTGCACGCCCCACCCACCAGCCCCCGCCAGCCCCCGAGCCTGCACCCCCGTTCCACCCCGGCCCACAGTCACCGTCTCCCCACCCCCTCCGATAACCCCCAGCCCCCCACAGCCCATCCTGCCTCCACGCCCCTCCCCACCCGCAGTCGACGATGCGGACCTCCTCTCCGCCGATCTGCCGCCCGCCTACACCCCCGCGCCCAACTTCGACGAGGGCGAATCTCCGTCGACTTTGGCCCGCGCCGCCCCTTCCAGCGCGCACCCCCTGCACCCGCGCCCGCACCCGTGCCCGTCCCGCAGCCGCAGTACGCCCCGCCGCCGGGCCCCCCGCGCCGCGTGCCGCCGCCCCTGACCCCGCGCCCACAGGAAGCAGCAGCAGCAGCAGAGCGCGCGACGCGCCGCGCCTCTTTCCGACTTTGCGCGCGATTCTACGCCGCGGGCGCGGGCGACCGAACGCCGCGCCGCCCGCGTGCCGCAGCCACGCTATGCGCCCCCGCCGGGCTCGCCGCCCGCGCGCCGCCCGCGCTCCGCCAACTCGAGCGCACCGAGTCCCGGCGGGAGCAGCGCAGGCGCGAGCCGCGCGGGCCCCGCGCCATCCGACGGCCGCCCGACGCGCGAACCCGTGCCCGGCCACCCGCTCCTGCACGACAACCAGCTGCTCGTCTACCCCGCCAACTACGAATGCCACAAATGTGCGCGCGCCCCTCCCCCCCTTCGCTGCCCGTGCTGACCGCCCTGCAGGCAAGAACACGGGGTACAAGAACTTCGACCCGAGCCACCCGTGCCGCGCGTGCTGGGCGAAGCACGCGCGCCCGTTCGCGGGCGCGCTCGCGTACTCGCCGTGGAGCGCGGACGCGGCGAGCGCCGCCGCGAGCCGCTCGAACCGCCAGATGGCCTTCCAGCGCCCGCTGCCTGCCTTCGCGCCGCCGCAGTCCTCATTCGTGCCGTCGACGGTCCCGACCGCCGCGTCGCCCGCGACGTCGTCTGCGCACCGCCGCGCGGTCTCGCAGCCGCAGAGCCGCCCGCAGCAGAGTATGCGGAGCGCGATGGGCGCGCCGGCGCGCGCGCGTCTGCTCGGTGGGGCCAGGCGCCGCCGCCGGGCGCGCTCGTGCTGCGCCCGGGCGACCCGCGGCTCGGCGGGCGGCTGTGCGTGAACTGCGGCGGCTCGGGGACGGTGCCGTTCTTCCTGTTCGACGAGGTGCAGTGCGAGCGGTGCCATGGTGCCGGGCGCGTGTTTCCGTAGGACGTGCGCGGTTGTGGGTGGATTTACCTGTTGTTATTTATTGAGTGTTTGGTGCGGCGGTGGGTGGGCCGATTTGGCGTTGCTATATACCTAGATCCAAGTGGCCGTCCGGTTGTTTGCCGGGTGCGGGATGGCCCATTTGGGAGCAGGAAAGCCATATGTAGCGGATGCAAATCATTTGTCCTCACCAGTGCTTTGGCTCCGTCGCGCATGTAACTACTGACACTTGCTGATTTCGGACGTCAGGATAAAAGGTTCACTGCCTTCAAGATCTGGACCACTACATTCAAAATCCGACGGGAACTCGGAGAGTTGAAGGTCGGGGGTCATCTCAGGTTCATCTATCCACGATACAACCCAGGTACATGCGCCTACATAATTAGCAAGGACTACCGCTCACAGGATGACCGATACACCCCATGAAGCGTTCATAAGTGACGAGCGATCGCCCACATCATTCCACATATCGGCCTCCACCACCGCGCCAGCACCCCGATCCCCGCCCCTCCACACCGCGCGTCCTCGCGCGCCGTTTGCAGCTGCCGCACCTTCTTGAGCAGCTCGCACAGCGGCACGACCCACGCACGCCGCACGCCGCAGCGCCCTCAAGCTCGAGAACGCGGCGTCGACGCCGTCACGCGTGCCGTGCGCCCCGCGCGCCGCGTCCCGCCGAGGTCAAAGTGCGCGGCTCACCAGAGGAGCCTCGAGGGCGTGGTGGTACGGCGGCGGCGGCGCGGTGGCGCGGGCCGGAGGAGGTCGGGCGGCGCGGGGCCTGCGTAGTGGCGGCGCGCAGGGCATGGCGCGGTCCCAGTCGGCGATCAGGCCCGCCGGCGCGCCGTCGGCGGCGCGCGTGAAGAGGAGGTTGTCCATGCTTAGATCTTGACGCGGGGTCCGCGTCTCGAGTAGATGGTCCTGTGGCCTGTGCGAGAATGGGTCGTTGGGCTGGTGGGATGATGGCGGAGACTGAATGGCTTACAGTGAACGAGGTCGAGGTAGACCGATTTGAACTCGTCGAGAGATAGGAGCTCGTGCAGGTGTTGGGAGTGGATCTGCCGGTGTTTACACCCAGGCATATCGAGTGCATCATGCACGGCAGGCTCTCAGCGGTGTTGAGTGCGGTGATGCCACCAGCTGGGTACAGCTGCAACAGCGGTGGAGGGTCGCGCGCGTTCGGTTTCTAGGCGTACCGTCCCTGCAAAGCGGTCAAGTCAAGGAAGGATCTATGCTTTATGAGGACATACCATACCATAATGGCGCGCTCGTTTTACCGTGCAGGAGATGATAGCGTCGTCTTCTGAAGTCTCTCGTTCCCGCTTCATTGGCAAGACAATAGAGTGATGGACGCGGGTAAGAGATCGGAACCTGTGGATATTGTATATTGAGACGGTCTTGCATCCGAGAAATGCAGAATTAGAAACATGCGCTTTGAGAAATAATATAGAGCCTCCAAGCTGAACAACAAAGCGGGGAAAACGTTCCGGCGAGACAATAGCCCGCCTGGCTGATAGCGCTCATTTCGCCTGCTGCCGAGACGGGTGCAGATCAATTCTGAAATATGTCTTGATGGCACGCGGGAGTCGTAACGTTCCCAACAGGGTGCACTTTGACTCGACATGGGCTCGTTGTGCTGTCGTGACAGGGTAGGCAGATAACGGCGGCATGAATACCGCAAAGATTTGCAGGACTAGTTAGTGTAATTGCTTCAGATACACTGATAAGAGTATTTCACCGTCTGTACCTGCTTTATGGCCGAAATGTTGGAGGAGCACGGCAAATAATATATCGCGTCGGGATGCGCTATTGACGCGGTCACATGACGTTACCCGATGCGCGGGCTCCACGAAGCGCTGATTGTTCTTGTCGCAATTTCAACTTGACTTCAACCTCAGCCTCATGCGGTTGCCTCATGGCAAGCAGCTCTGCCATTGTTGTCTTTCACAACCAGCTTATTGTCTACAACCGACCCGAGCCAACATCTCGCAAGGTATATAAGACTACCCGAGGTAAGGGACACCGCTCTTTCCTCTTCCTCATCCCTTGACCCATCATGCCTCCCCGAAAGACCAACACACCAGTTACGCCGTCTCGCGCGAGACCTCCACTTCCGCAAGCAGTTCTACCTCGTAAAGGAGGTCTTGCGAACGATCCTTTGCCTGATACCTTCGGTAAGCACCTCGCTCATGGCATCGATATCTTTTCAAGCTGACCATGTCGTAGGCCCTACGCCCATCAAGTCTGGACTCAGTACGACCGACGCCCGTGTCTTCGTCAAGAACATCGTCTATCCCCAACTCAAAGAGGATATCAATCGCAGTATGCAACGCCTCATCGATGTAGAGGAATTTGTCAAGGCTGTTTGGGGCTTCGATCAGGCCGATCTTCACTGGGACAAGTGGACTTTCAAGCCTTCCGCCAAGCTGCAAGACCAGTTTAGGGTGCCCAAAGAGGTGAAACGCTACAAGCCGTTCTGTGGCATGCTGGACGACGCTTTCCATCAGTGGCGCGACTCCAAGCTTCCCGGCGTCACCCAACGCAAGCGCACGGTCCAACTCGTCCCCAACCCCGACAAGAAGCGTTTTCGGGGTTACGTCGGGTGGAAGGGCGAGCAGAACCAGCGCAATCCGGATGTCTTTGGACACGCGCTGGCGGGCCTGGCTGAACGGGAAATTTCGACTTTTGCAGGGGTCGTCACCTGGAACGGCATGCCGATCGTTGGCGAGTTCAAGAAGTGGCTCATCAAGCAGCTCAAGGCCAAGTTGAAACCGCCGGTCTCCGCTCCGGACCTGCCGACTCAGGCTATCACTTCGTCGACAGGCACGAAGAGGAAGTTCGGGGCGACCACCGACGGACCGCCGACCAAGCGTCCGAAGGTGGAGCCCAGCCCTCAGCTCCTGCCGACCGCCGAGGACGAGGATGACCAGGACGAGGACGAGGAGTGTACCGAACCCCCCGTCGGCTCAGAAGTCTTCCACTTGCCAGCAGAGGTTGACGCTACGCCCATCACCAAGGACCAGATTCAACTGGCAGGCTACGCGAACGAGATCTTCGCGTCGGTTGGCAACCGACGCTACGTTACAGGCTTATTCGTTCGGGGCGACAAGGTGTCGCTTTGGTACTACGACCGCATTGGTGTCATCAAGACAAAGGAGTTCAGCATCCTCGACCCGGCGGACTCCAAGCTCGTTGTGCTCATGGCTGTCGCCATGTCCCTCTGCGACCGCGACCATCTCGGCTTCGAGCCGCTACTCCACCCGCCCACCGATATCGTCAATCCTTCCACTGTGAAGGACAATATCCTTCGCCTTCCCGCCAAACACGCCATGGACAGCTCGGGGGCACAGGTGCAGCACGACGTTTCTTTTCAGGTTCTAGGAGACAAGGCGATTTATGTGCAATATGGCGTCATCGGTCGTGGCACCGTCGTCTATTGCGTCGCGGCCAAGGACGTGGGAGGCTTGGACTTGCCGAAGGGCCAGCTCGTTGCGAAGCTGAGCTGGCCGGTGAAGAACCGCGTCGCGGAGGACTCCCTCATCCGCGAAATTCGTTCGAAGATTGGCTCGGTGTGGTCTAAGCATATCCCCGAAGTGCTGTGTTCCATGACGCTCGACAAGGATGCTTTGGCTCTACCGCGTTCTCTGATGCCTTCTTTAGTTGACGGATCGGAGGAACGCGTACTACGGATATTGATAGCCCACCACGCGGAGGGGCTGGAGCAAGCGCGGTCTCTGGAGGAGTTCAAAGCGATATTCCTGCACATAGTGCGCTGTAAGTCCTGATATGTTTTTCGTGTTTCGATTCTCACTGACGATTTGTGTCGAACAGGCCACAGGGTGGTTTTCGTGAAGGCGAACGTCCTGCACCGTGACCTAAGCGTCAACAATCTTCTATTCACCCGTGACGACGACGGCAAGCCGTTGGGTCTCTTAAACGACTGGGATCTGGGGAAGAAATGCAAAACGGACCAGACGCCCGAAACGCCTTCCGCGCGCCACCGCACGGGGACGGCGCCGTTTATGGCCCTTGACCTTCTCAAGGAAGATCCACCCCAGCACTTGTACCGGCACGACTTGGAATCCTTCATCTACATCCTTATCTTCTGCGCAGTACACATGAACTTGGACGGGACGGAGCAACATCGCCACCAGCTCTTCTACAAGTGGACCGACGGTACTTGGGAGGATATATTCAGCCACAAGAATGGTCTTTTTTCAGATTGGGAAAACCTCAAACCTCTTCTCGACGCGATTCGACCTGCATTCAAACCACTCAGAAGGAGGTGGATCTTGCCCCTGTTTGGTCTTCTCGTCAAAGTCTCGAGCTCGAAGTCGGAGCGTGCACGCCGTCAAATCATGTCAGAATATGATAGCGACTCTGACGAAACTGGACCTCCATCTCAGCAGCCAGAAGATGCCTCATGGACTGAGACTCGAGGAGGGCTGATGACATTCGAGAACTTCATGACGCAGATAGGAGAGGACCCCACTATCCCGGAGCTCGCAGATATTCTCTCGTAACTTAATTATCCTCTACATCAGTAACAGAATTAATTTATACGATCAATTCGACAATGAAGGGTGCCCATCTTTCATCTCGCAGGTGATTTCAGTGCGAGAGCGACCGTCTAAGGAATCAGTGGCCTCGCCTCCATCGTTCATCCGGCGCTGATCATGAGTGTCCGTTGTTTCCGTACGTCTTACAACTATGTCTACTCTCACAGTCTTTGGCCCCGTGACGGCCGATGCCCCCCTCTCAATGCACTGCACAAGTGCTCGTAAGCCATCACATTGCCCTCCGTCTCAACCAATACATCGCACTTCCCGACTGCATTGGGCTCATATCCATACTCCACGAGCAGGCGATTATCCTCGCGCCGCCGGATCAGGCGCTGTACTTCGAAGCACAGGCCGTACAAGGACAGCACCCACCCCCATACGAGCGGTGTGAATACCGGCCACACCTCGCGCAGCAGGGTGGCGAGATTCGCCGGCTGCAAGAAGAACGCGTTTTTGGCGGCGGCAATCACATCCCAGTCCAGGCGCGCCAGAGCGGAGAAGTGAGGCGGATTAATTTTTTCAAGATGCGTATGACATCGATGGGAGAGGATTGCCATTTAGCGCAAGCTGGGTAAATATTGTCACTGCACTGTCAAACTTAAAACATGAGCAACAAGGTACTCGACTAGTTATGTAGTGCTATTGTTCGATGGGCGAATACGAGGAGGCTTCTCGATGCACTCCATAAAATGTTCGTACGTCATCGACTTTTCCCCCACCTCGTCCGACGTATCTTGTATCCTGGTCGTGTCGGCATCATGATCCCAATCTTCGTCAAAGAAAAGATCAGATTCACGCTCCCAGATCCGGCACTGCACCTGGCAGTGCAGGCCGCACAAGTGAAAGATCCACGCCGGCACGAGCGGGACAAACGCAGGCCGAACCACGTCGAAGAGACGGCCGAAGGTCTCCTTTGGCGTCGCGATGAACATCTTCTTGACAGTGCGAATCTTGTCCCAGGGGCCTTCCGCCCCCCGCGCAGGAGAGGATGGTGCGGCTGCACCGTCCCATCCAGGATCAGGTGGACCGCACACCACAGGAGGATGTAAATGAATGACCCGAGGTCGTGCCAGTACTTGTGCCGAGGCGGGCTTGCCTGCAGCAGGTTGAGCGACATTAACGGCGCGGCGCCTGCGCAGTATCGCCCGCGCTGCGGTGCCGGGTCTGCCGGACATGCCTTCGCCAAGTCCCAGTCGTGCAGAGTGCCCGAGGGCGCGCCGGCGTCTGAGCGTGTGAAAAGGAGGTTTCCCATGGTCAGGTCTTGACGTAGGCTTCCTGTCTCGACGTAGACGGTTCTGTGGCCTGTGCACAAAGCGTTAATCAGTTCGGTGACGGTGGTTGTAGATGACTTACAGTGGACAAGATGGAGAAAGACAATCTTGAAGTCGTCAAGGGTTGCGATGTCCCGCAAGTACTGCAGCTGGGCTGGCTTGACTAGATTGTGCCGGGCCGTATCGAATGTGCCATCAAACGAGTGTCCCATGGTGCCGCTGGGATACTCGAGGCTAACCGTGCTGAGATCCGCTGTGATCTCCGTCTGTGGGGGCTCGCGACGAGCTTTTAAGCGCACCGTCCCTGCAAAGCGGTCGATCAAAGCCCCACGAGTCCAACGAGAGCAAAGCGTACCATTATGATGTGCCCGAAGGACCGTACAGGACGCGATTGCCTCACCGTCTCCGCATGCCGAGTCTCGTTTGCGCTTCAGCTGTAGGGAATGTTCATTCTGGATGGCCATGGCTGGCGGGGACGGACGAGCGAAGGTGATAGCTCAAAGTAGGACACACGTACGGACTACTCCGAATGTTGAGATCCACGTATAACCCGAATAGGCCGACACGTGGCTGTGAACAATAAATTGAGCGTTGCGCGGCCTCACAGAAAACGGGCGGGGAAACAATTGCTACGAGACAATGGCTCTCGCTAGTCTCTCGCCTGGCGACAGGATATGACAGCACTGATCTTGCGGAGCCAAAAAAGAGCAGGCCACGCGCCATACTACCCATACTACCGTGTCAGAGACACAGTTTGACTCGACACCAGCTTGTTATGCCGCGGTCAGAGCAACAGGTGTTGAATGATGGCGATGGCATACGGACCGACTGCTACGCAAAAATATATGGATTTTCTCCTTGGTATCAGGGTCGATGAAGCATAAATAAGAAAGCGTACTCAGCTGTCTTAACGATCAGAAAGCTGGAGGAGCATTGAGTAGAGAGATCGACTCATCCTCTCTCTCTCAAAGTCTGTGGGAGACTAGAGCCTGACGCGGCGGCGCGGCGGCGGGCCGGGTTAGACGCTGGAGTCGGTGACAAGTCCAATTCTTCGCATGAGAAACTCTTGAGCATCACAGGTCTATCCCCTATGGGATATTTACTAGTCGAAGCTCGTCGACGTCCAGGCCCATCTCCATGACATCCTTTCGCAACTGAATCGACTTATGGACTCAACCACTGAGTCCTACATCTCGTCAAGCCCGACTGACATCCCTTCTCATGTTCTGAAATGGGATCCTCACATTCGACGCGCCAAATCCTCAGACATCCTCGTCCAATACGATCCTGCGATACCCCTCAAAGATATCTATATCCTGTCTAATGATCCCTCCCCGGTCGTAGCAAAGCGCTGTGACTTCTGCACCCAACGGAGAAAGAGGTGACGCGTGAGGTCCTGGGATGTGCGAGGTGCAAGGAGTATGGAGAAATCTGCCGATTCAGTAATCCAGGATGGAATTATCTAGGTAAGGGTAGTCTCAATTCTCCTACCAGAAGCGAGTCACAGCCCAATGGGCTCGGGAGCGCACGCAAGGAGCCTGGACATCGAAATGGCGTTCAAGGCTCGGCGACTGCATCACATCGCGTCGCTGATCGTCACGCACGTCTACGGCAGTCTCTCCAGAAGGAGGCGATCCAGGATGCTTCGCTTGACGGTTGTAAGACAAGTTTGAAGAAGCGCAAGTTGCGAAGCTCTGGCCCGGCTCTGGCTATGAACGGTTCGACGCGACCGGGCTAGCGCCGTACTACTCGGACGCATCCCAGGTCCCAGAGCACCTCCAAAAATGTACGTGACGCATCGGGTTCTTACTGTGCATGTTCTGGAGGACTGACTGACAGCAGTGTCCCAGATTTAGGTTCTCTTCGCTCTATGATGAGGGGTGTCTCCTGGACGAGGAGGGCTGGTATAGCATGACTCCAGAAGCTGTCGCAGACCAGATTGCGGAGCGCTGTCTATGTACAACAATGCTTGATGCTTTCTGCGGCGTTGGAGGAAATGCAATTGCGTTCGCGAAGGCGTGCGAGCGAGGTATGGACCTCAATCTTATCATTCCAATCAAACATCATAATCAGCCACGCAGTCATCGCTCTCGACACGTCGCCGATACGGCTCGCCCTCGCACGGCACAATGCCGCTCTCTACGGCGTCGAGGACCGCATCGAATTCGTCCTCGCAGACTATCTCGACTTCGCGCGCTCCCAGCGCTCGACGACAAAAGCGCGGAAGATCGACGTTGTCTTCCTGAGCCCGCCGTGGGGCGGGCCTTCCTACCTCTCAGGCAACACGAGCCCCCCGTCTGGCGAGGAGGGCGAGGATGCTGCGGTGGAGCAGATCGTCGACGCACATCCGGAGTACTCGCTTTCCAGCATCCAGCCTGTTCACGGGCGGGAGCTGGTGCAGCTGACACGCCAAATCACGCCAAATATCGCGCTGTTTCTGCCGCGGAATGCGCGGCTGGAGGAGATTTCAGAGTTGGCGGACGGTGGCAGTCCGGGGCCGAAGAATGAGAAAAGCCACAAGGGCGGCGAGGGCACGGGCGAGAGGATCGAGATCGAAGAAGAGTGGATGGGCAATAAGCTCAAAGCACTGACGTGCTATTTCGGTGGGCTTGCGGCTGGGCAGGAGCACCTCTTCGAGTGACGTGGCTTCTCCACCGTGTACTATCGGCTCCAACTGCGAGGTCGCCGGCGCCGCGGTCAGTTTAGTCACCAGTGACTGTATGCTTTTGGTCTCTTAAGAAATGCTAATTGTAAACTTGATAGACATTCGCCTTATGGCGTTAGCCTTCGATGCTCGAAATCTATCTCAGCGGGGAAATCTAATGACGCGACGTGCTTGATGGTCCGAACAGGAGCGAACGCTGAACGGCATTCTGGAATTTGTGATTTGAACATGTCCTTTGCTATCTGCTATCTTGTTGTATTGTCTCGTTTCATATCTTGGCTACTGATTTTTGACATTAGCGCCCCGTTTCTGCTTCGGGAGCGAGAAAAAAAAGGCTGAGCTTTACTGACCGATGCTTAATCGTGCCCAGAACACGTTTCGCTGGCATACGGACGCATATAGTCAGACTTTGTAGGGGGTTTTCCTTGAGCGGAAGGACTTACACCTTATTCGGCCAGCCAATCAAGGATGCGCGTCTTTTCTGGAATATAAATCAGAGCGCGACGGCTTCAGGACGTGTCTCTTTCCCTCTTCGCTCTCAGGCATCCCAGTCGTTTTTCCCCATGATGTCTAATTCCACTATAATTTGCGCCCATTGCAAATCACCTGCGGCACCAGATAAACCCTGGAAAATCTGTTCGAAGTGCAAAGAGGCGTCTTATTGCGTTCGTTGTCATTCTCTTACGGATCAACGCAGCAGAACTGATAGCATGCACAGAGCGTGAACTGCCAGCAGCGTCATTGGAGGATGCATAGAGTGTCTTGCAACGAGTTGAGCAAGCCTTTTCAACATGCAGAAGATGAACTAGTCCCCTTCTATACTACCTTTGGGCGCGCCATCCCTCGCCATATGCTTGCCCTCCCGAAAGAGAAAGCACTACCGCATGGATTCGAAAGTCTCGTTCTCACAACCATTCCCACATCTACCGTTCCCAATGAGACTACGGAATGTGCCCTTCCCTTGGGGATGAAAGAGCTTATCGTGGCCCAGCCAGATTTTCCTCGCCCTATCCCGTCGCCAACTTCTCCTGTTCACCAAATTGCATCCGTTCCCGGAGTTGGCCTTGGCATGTTCGCGACGCGGTATATCACCGCTGGCGAGCTCGTCTTCGCGGAACGCGCCCTTATCATCGAACCTGTTACGATGCCCGCACTCAACGTTCCCGGGCTTCAGCGCGCCGACTTAGAGAAGGAGCAGTCAGAAAAACGCGAAGCATTCCTAGGGCGGCTATTGGGTCGTATGTGGCATGAGAATGCTTCTGAATTCCGCGGATTGGCTAGCTCGCGCGCGCGCGAAGGTCCTTATGTTTTATGCGGAATCGCCGATACGAATGCATGGAGCATCACTGAACCGGAAATGAGAGCGGCAATTCCAGATTTTGCTTCAGACTCAATTTTCAGAATCGCAGGCGTCTGCGCCATGCTCTCCAGGATAAATCATAGGTGCGTTCCCAATTTCTCCTGGTCGCTATCAAGAAGTCTGACGTTTCGCCTCAATGCAATGTAGCTGCAGCCCGAATGCCGTCATCAGCTTTGACATCTCGTCATTTTCTTTCGCGGTCCGCGTGATGCGCGATGTCCCAGCCGGTTCTCAAATCACAGTCTCATACATCGGCTTGACCTCACGGTCTGTGGAAGCCCGTCAAAAAACCCTCTCTCGCTGGCGCTTCACATGTACATGCGTATCCTGCTCTTCTCCTAGGGCATCCGACACACGCCGCAAAGAAATAGCTGCGTCTGACTTCGACTGGCAGGAGGTGCTCACGGCACTCATGGATACCCCCAAACGAGTTGATCATCTCATTAAAGGGAGCTTACGCGTCCTACGTCTTATAACAGAGGAAGGTCTGCAAAGCATTGACTTATACCGAGACCACCTCGCGATTCTCGCCCTCGCATATGCAAGCTTAGGGGACAGGGAGAGGCATCTGTGGGCCGCAGCGAGAATATCTGAAATCAACTTCAGCAAGGCAGGGGCAGAGGCCTTGTCTGCTGATGAGAGGTTGCTTTGGACGTTCTATCCAGATCCGGAGAAGTATGCTTTTTGGAACCTGCGACGGCGTATCAATGCTCGCAAGCAGAGGAAGTAGTACGTTATTTGTTTGACAGGAGTCCGTGCCTGCTTTACGACCATTCAGGTCCGACGTGTACCCCCTTTGATGTCGCGACATGTAGTTCATGCATTTTGCCAAAGAGCCGTGACCACACGGCTGCCGCTTGCCAGCCAATGCTGACTCGAATAATAGCTAGTCAAGCGCACCGAGGGGCAGGATCCTTTGTTCGAAAACCCACATCGTCGCATCCCACAACGCAGCATGCGGCCCATTGTTGAGCGTGGCAAGAATGGGGTTAACCTTTCAGATCGCAATGAGTAGAGAAGGCGGCGCTGACATGTGCGTTACGGTACCGGTACGACGAGGTACGACAGGTTCGCATGATGGAGATACGATACAATCGTACGAAACTGTCCAGGTTGGGTTTGAATCCTACTTAGAGATCCAGATAGACAGGATAATGTGCGAATAGACCGAAGCACTTATGGACGTCCTTGCGCGCTGGAGAACATTCACTGCGTTCCGCATACTGATGGTTAGAGTCGGAGCCCGTCTGAGTAGGTACATGTTCTCACGTATATGAGCCGGCCCACGCGAACTCGGGACGCGTCGGTACAGAGCCCGTAAGCGAGGCAATAGTAGCTAGGCAACTCCGGTAGTAGAGTAAATAAGAGTATCTATGTACTTGTGCTTGGAGTAGCTCAGACCAGATTGGAGTAGCTTGGACCAGGTAGGCCTTTCACCCGCCTGTTCATGCACATCCGTGCTGCCGCTTTTGGCCATGGTCGCACCCGTTATGGAACACCAATCAAAGCTCGGATTGACAGTCAATAAAATAGAAGAATATATGCTCCCTGATAACAAGACGCGAAAGCGAGCATGAGGGCAATATATCCCCCTCATCCCCTCCCCATACCGTCAACATCAGGAAAAACCTGTGTGGCAATAACTACATGATTACCACAGCTTGTAGTAAATGTGGCAATTGCTACACTTTTGCCACTGCAGTAATTAAGTGGCCAAGAAGACAACCTTGGAAAAATTCTAACTCCTTAGAATGAAATTTTAGGCAATACATAGCCTCTATAGCTTGCAGTATGATACAGTCCTTTCTTAGAAGGGAAGCTATGCTTCCTATGCTACATCACATAGCCTCCAATTTTTGATCTCAAATTTTGTTGTATTCATGGGAGTATTTACAACTATTTTTACTATAATATCACAACAAAGTGAGGCAGGCCCATGCACAGTGCAGGAAGCCCGCACTCAGGTGTTCGGCAAGTTGGAACACGTCGGCGTGGCACGCTCGGGGCGTTCGGGGTGTGGGGCACGGCACGTTCGGGGCGTGGGACGCGGCGCGGCGCATTCGGGCGCGGGGGGACGGGCGCGCATGGGATGGGGCGCGGCGAGTTCGGGGGCACGGGCGCGCATGGGATGGGGCGCGGCGCGTTCGGGCGCGGCGAGTTCAGGGCGCGGCGAGTTCGGGGCGCGGCGAGTTCGGGGTGCGGCACGTTCGGGCTTAGGGCGCGGTGCGGGCGTTCGAGGCGCGAGGCACGGCGCGGCGCGTGGGGCACGGTGCGGCGGATTCGGCGCATGGGGCGCGGCACTGGGTGTGGGGCGCGGCGTCTGGGGCGCGGCGCACGGCGCGGCACATCGGCGCGTGGGCCTTCGGGCACGGGGCGTTCGGGGCACGGGGCGTTCGGGGCTTGGGGCGCGGCGCGCTGGGTGCGGTGCTTCGGGTGTTGGGTGCATCGGCGCTGCGCGGGCAGCACGTCGGGGGCACGCGGGCGGCGGTGACTGGCGCGTGCAGCGCGGCGCATGGAGCGTCGTTTGGGCGCGCAGCGCATCGGCGCTAGGGCGTGCGCCGCGTTGGCGCGTTATTGGCGGCGTTGGTGCAGCGCATGGGGCGCGTGGGGTGTCGTTGGCGCCGCTGGGCGTACGCGGTGTTGGCGCGGCGTGTTGGCATGGCGCAATGGCCGCGTTGGCGGCATCGGCATAGGCAGCGGTGACACGGCGTGGGCAATACTGACGTGGCGTGGGCGTGGGCGGCGTGGGCATTGGCACCGTACACGCGGCGCGGGGGACGTGGGTGGGGCGCTGGCTGCGAGCGTGAGGCATTGGTGGGGTGCTGGCAGCGTGCGCGAGGCGTGGGGGGCATGTGCGAGGTGCTGGCGGCAGGGGTGCGGCATCGGCGGCGCACGCTCGGCGCGACGGACGTTGACGGGGCGTGGCCGAGGCCTCGGGCAGCCGCAAGCCGGTGCACGACGTGCACGACGTGCGCAGCGTGCGCAACGTGTGCGCGTGCGTGCGCTGGCGTACCTGTCCCGGGTCTTGGCCAACCGGGGTGGTCGTGGTCGTTGGAGGCGGCGCACTGGGCGCTGGAGACGTGGCGGCGTGGCGGCGAGGTCGGAGGGAATTCGAATGAGGTGGTGGGGATTGTGGTCGGAGGCGAGGGCAAAGGGAGAGGGCCGGGGGAAGAAACAAGTCGAGAGTATCGCTCGAACGAGCGATACTCTCGACATTAGTAAAAGCAAAGAAAAGAAAGGTTTTTTTTACTCACCTGAGATGCCCTCGGTATCTTATTCCCCCTCCGGCATTCGGCTTGACGGCTTTGAGAGAGAGAAGAGGGGGGGAGGGGAAGGGGAGTGAGGGGGAGTGGTGGTGGTAAGGAGCGAGACAAACTTCGACGCGCGTTTCGGTGCTTCAGCTACCGAACGCGCGCGAGTTCGAATGATTCGAGCTTTGCAAATAAAATAAAATCGCTTTAATTCCAGAAAAAAAGGAGTGGCCTGTTTTCATACATTTGATTCGATTGTATGAGCCACGATTCTATTTACTTTACCCTACGTTACTCGACAGCAGCAGGAACTTAGTGAGATCTGCCACTTAGTCTCCCGCGCGTCATCCGGCAATTCCCGGCTGCCGGATTTGGAGCTCCGCAATGCGCTGGCCATATAAGGCTCGTGCGACGTGCGACTACTCTTTCCTCTCAACCACTACCATCCTCCGTCGTCTTCCCTCGTTCGCTGCCTCAACACTTTTCTTAGTCGTAAGTGTATTATATTTGTAATTGTCTTTCGGCACTAATGTGTAAACCTTTTGATAATAGACTTTATTAGACTTTTATTCAGGTTTTCTTATCTTTGGGTAAGTGCCTTGTTGACTGTTGTTGATTTTTGCTGATGATGTGTCACTTTGAAGTAGTTCATTTTTGCTTTTTTCAGTACTAGGTGGGTCTTGTTCCAACCTAACTTGCTCATGGTTATTTAGAACTATGTCATGTTATTTGTATACCCTAGTGTAGCCATGTTCCCTGTTAGAGTTAGGGTTATTCTTTGTTTGAAATAAAATAAAATAATGTCTATCTTCTTGTGTTTGAGTGGTCTGAGGTAGAATAAGGCTTGAGTCTATGAAATGCTTCAGAAGTTTTTATAGACTTAATAGTGTTGTTGTTTTTCTTAGATAAATATGTGGCAATTGCCACAAAATTACCACAAACTAGACTATCCAGGTAGAGGTACTAGCATGGTTAAGTCACCCTAATATGATAGGTTACTAGGAGATAATTGAGCTCCATTTGAGATCCAATAACTATTTCAAAAAAATACTAGTGTTAACCAATTGCCACAATAACCACACTTGGGACCCAATTTGTTCCAACTGGTGGCAATTGCCACATATTGGTGGCAATTGGGGCCCAATTAACACCCCAGGTTTTTCCTGATGAAGGATTGATTCCGAGCCATGTCCGACTCCGAGTATGACTATCCGCCTAGCGATGCCGAGGAGACAGTGCGCGAGATGTGGAAAGGGCTGGACTTAGCGCACCGTAAGCGGTATGTTGCGAAGAAGCTTCGCAACACATACGGAGATGGGGCGCCTGCAGGGGATCCTTTTCGACGCAAGAGAGGGAGGGACGAGGATGGCGGCAGAGGCAGGGCTAGTAGCCGCCATGGTCGCAGGGGCCAGTCACCTTCAGACGGTTCGCGTGAGAGGCCACACAAGCGCACGCATACAGACGCACCTGAGGCATCCACACATCGCGGTCGTGGCTGCATGCGAGAGCGCTGTGATCCATCACGATCCCCCAGTCATTCAGCATCGCGCCCAGGTCGAGATCGTGCAGGTGGGCGCATATATCGACGCCGCGACGGATCCAACATCCATCTGGATCTGCGTGGAGATGGGCGCCGCCGTTCTGTCTCGAGCGGACGAGGCGACTGCAGCGGGCATGATGGGCGAGATGGCAACGGGGAACGGCAACGGCGTGAGGCGGAGCACGACGGGGCTGTCTTTGTACAGGATGGGGGTACTTTGCGCCGAACCAATACTGCGCGCGAACGTGTTCGTCGTGAGAAGATGAAGAGGACGCGACAGATGCGAAGGGCGCAGGAGGTCGACGAAGATGAGGAGGAGGAAGGAGCCGGGCGTCAGCACCTGGTCGAGGCATCAGCGCGTCCCCTTGTCTGCATATCGGACAGCAGAACAGACCATCTTTCCGAAATGCAACTGAAGGCACGTAAGCGCATTCTGGTGAGCCGGCATAAGCCATCATCCATTGAGGTTGAGCGCAGATAGATTAATGGACATACCGTGTTTAGGAAGCGACACGCGACACCATCCGTACCCTGACTGGTGTCACTGCTAAAGATGCGTGGCCCACTTGGCAGCAGGATATGGAAGCACGCGTCAATCCGGACACAGGCGAGGAGTATCTCACTCCAGACTTCTCGAAGGGTGTTACTGCTGCTGTCCATCAGGAAAAACCGTATGTACTATCGTGAACTACCACTGGCTACAGTAGCTACAGTAGCCAGAGTAGTTGCGATAGTGTCTGTAGGACTCTTCTTATTTTCTGTAGCTACTGTAGATAGATATTGTCTACTGTAGTTCACTGTAGTACAGGTTTGCTACTGTAGACAAGTCAAGTTTTCACAATGTGCAATCTTCTACAGATGCTATAATGTGCTACCACAACTACAGTAGTCCATCCATGCTACAATAGATTTATTGCACATATGCAGCCTGTTATATTTGCAGGTCTTCAAATTTGACTAACTCAATATAACATCTAAGTCAACAAAAAATTCTTATGCAGTTCATAAGGGTTCAAACAAACAACAATCAAACTTATTAACTAGCAAATACAAATACATGGTACTATATGAGACTACACTATAAGAGAATTCAAAAGCATAGACTGTAAAAAAGAACAAACATTACAAACATCACAAAAAAAGCAATATTATATCTAACAAGTACTAGTAAAAGCTAGTTAGTGAAGTATCAAAGGCTGTAAGCAAAGACTTACCAAAAAATTAAAAAAAAAGAAAGGAAAATGTACATACCCATAGTAAGGTAAGAACAGACATAAGCATAAAGATTACTAATAAGAAAAAGGAAGACACACCATGCACAAAGCTCGAGTCAATGACAGAAGAGATGATGGGGGTTGGAAAGAAAGAGAGGTTGCGCGTTGTGCATGCCTTATATAGACGTCACGAGCGGAGCCCAAAATGCAGCTGCCGCAACTCGGCCCGGATGCTGCCGGGTGCTGTGTCAGAGACTAAGGCGACAGACTTCACTAAGTTCGTGTTGCTGTCCAGTAGCTTATAGTACAGTAGCTATATAGTTCTGTGATTCAAATGAATTGAATCAATGAAATATAGCTACTGGTGTTTTTTCAGATTTATCCTGATTTTATTTGATTTACTACATTAGAAACATTCCAACTCGCACACGTTTGGTGGTGGATGACTTGACGCACATCAAAGTTCATCAATAACATTCATCTTGCAGCTGCTACCCTCAACTCCCCTCCTTCTCTCCTCTCCTCCTCCCTCCCTCCCCCTTTCGTGTGGAATCAAATGCCAGCAGATGGTTATAGCATGAAAAGGACCCGGCAGGTGAGTAAAAAAAAAAAACTTTTCATTTATTCATGCTAACACTGAGAGTATCGCACATCCTCTGTGCTATGCCATGCCTGCACACCTGTCCACTGTGCCACACCTCACCCATGCGCACGTCACTGCACCATGCATGTGTGCACATCTACTGTGTGCGCCACCTCACACCCACTCCCGCACCCGTACCCCATGCATCTGATGCATGCATGCACCTGCCCGCTGTGCCGTGCCTTGCCTGCACGCATGTCCACCATGCTGTGCCACACCTCACCTGCATGCCTGTCCACCATGCCATGCCTCGCCCGCATGCCCGTCTACTGCGCCGTGCCTGAAGCCACATCCACACCACACTGTGCCTCGCTCATGCACCGTGCCGCATGCCCCCCCCTAGTGTGCCCCCTCCCCACCTGCACTGCACTGCGCCTCGCCCGCACCGTGCCCTGCCACCCTGGGAGGACGAAGAATCATGCCCAAATTTGGGCATGATTCTTCGTCCTGCTCTGTGCCGCTCTGCCGAGGGCGTGGGAACATCCGAGGTGACACCTAAGAAATCAGAGGTATCAATATTGCAGTACCACATGTCCAGTACTTACCTGATTGATATAATAAAATGAAAGCCCTGCATTGTCTGAGCAAAATAAGCCTAAGATCATAGAAAATGATGGAGATTTGAGAAAGTGAAAAAAACTCGCCTAGGAGGAGGGATGATAGGACAAGTTTGTCCCTTGCGCGATGAAATGTCCACCAATATGGACGCATTAGGGCTTGTTCGAAAGCTACAAATCCGAGCTTTCAGCCGAGCCTAAGAGAGCTGTGATACGCACAATATATCCCAAGATATGGCAAAAACACGTTTTGCCACATCATCCAGGAGATCTTGCTGTTTCGTGGCGCTACCTGGTCCTATCGACGTGTATGTAGGCTTGTTGGAAAGGTATTGATTAGCCCTTTCCAAAACTGTCAAAACGTCGTCAATACGTACTATATTGACCGAGATATGACAAATTCGCTAAAAGGCGAATTTTGCCTTACCAGGAGGAGAGAATGTCTTGCTGCGGAACAACGGCTGGTTGGATCGACTCGTACGTAGGCGTGTTCGAAAGCTATGAATCATAGCGTTCGAACAAGCCTATATACGAGCCGATCCATGCCCTGCTCGTTGCGCTATGCCAAGATCCTGCTATCAGTAAGTACCTATCAGAATAAGGCAGGTAACTCACCTAATACTTATCCAAACGCCTCGCATGTGGGCTCGTTCGAAAGCTACGATCAGCACGATTCGAACGACACCAAGATCGTGCAAATCGACAAAGGTTTGAGGTCTGGAGAGAAACATTTGTGCTATGATTCAGAAGATTATTTGACGTACCTATTAGAACCTTTTTTTTTGGAGCCAAGGCCCAGATACAAAGCCCAGAGGCAAGGGCAGTAGTAGAACCTATAATTCCATATGCATTAATATCAATACACACTGTGAACATACCTTGAGACAGGACTTCAATGTTTCGACTTGTTGAGTCAGTCAATGGTGTGACTTTCGCCGAAACCTACGGGCCAGACAAAAGTGACCTAAGGCCGCAAGTTACGGGCTGGTCAAACGAGCTCAAATGACACCTTTTTGGTCCGTAAGCTACGGGCGAGCTCAGTTTCCGCATAGACCGCAAGTTACGGCCAGCTTATATAGATATGTACCGTAGCTTACAGTGAGCTCCGCCCCTTATATCTCATGCCTCGTAAATTACGGTCGAGCTCGTCTCGGTTTGCCCCCATCCGGATTAAGGGACCCGGACCCGGACTACACCATCCGGACTCATCGCCAAATCCGGATCCGGATCCGGTTTTCGGTTCAGCCGGATTAGCCAGGTCTCGGATTAATTGTTCCAGCACTTGCGGACTGCTACGTTCTCGACTAACGTGCACTTTAACCGACTCTCTCGGACTCGGACTCGTCAAATCAGATCCGGGTATTCTGCCCGAGAGCCACACCGACTCTCATTGCTACACGGATTCGGACTGCTTTATTTAAACATGGACCGCGGTCAACTGATATCAGATTTGTGAGCTACAACAAACTATGGACTCCCCCTACTGCTATCTGATGAATGTCCGGCTTTAGAGTCTGTTGAAATCGCATCAGCAGGAAAAGGCATGCGGGTATTGATCCATGTCAACTGGTCTGTGACTGTGTCAAGCTGCTGCTCAATGCCTGTCGACAGGTCATTGTGATCCTCCGAAGTCTAGAAAGACACACACATAATCCGCGGACCTCGAGGCCCAACTCCGCCACCTGTCCAGAGACACGGTCGAGCTTCGAATCTAATGCCGCCATGCTGCCTTTCAGCTCCTGCGCCGTAGTTGTCATGCTCTGCTCCAGAGCACCAATCCGACGGATCGCAGCATCATACCGTTCGGAACAACTTGCGGAATTTAGCATCAGTCCACTCGATAGATACATCTGGAAACAATCAGTGCATGGAACACAAATAATTAACAAACCCACTATGTTCCTGAGCTGTCGTCGTGTTTCCATGTTCATCGTGCGCAGGGCTTAGGCTTCGAGTCCGGAGATAGTGACTTGGCACACCTGCGCCGCGGGCTGCCAGACCCATCATGTTACTGGGGGTGGTGGTTGCAGGACTTCCGGTTCACTATTCCGCCGCTTTGTTGGGATGACCGGCATTGGTGTGGATATCCGTGCACACGACATGAGCTGTGGGCTTTCTAGACAATAGTTAGCAAACTGGACTAAATGTTACAAGGCCATAACGCACCTTTGACCCCTGTTTCCACTTCTTTACTCCCTCGCTTATGAACCACTGTCACCGGGTCCTCCTCATCGCGCACAATCTCATCCAGACCTGCACCGCACACAATCAGATATTACTATAACACAAGGAATGCCGATGACCCCATACCTCTGTTCCCGTCTCGGTTTCGGTCTGTTTCCTCCTGGTGGCGTCCAGGACCCTTCCACCGCTGCAGCAGTGCCTCTACGAAGCTTGCATCTGGCACCCGCACTGGTCGACCATCAATCCGATAATGAGAATTATACCATTCCGCAACCTGGATAAGCAACGGCGGGAAACTCCCGCAAGGTGCATTTGCGGCCTGAGCGATGATTGCCCTGGAGTGCGGGCTTCAAGGTGCATTGCTTCCACAATCACCTTTTTGGGCCACTACCTGAAATGTGCGTCAAGAAATACATAGCCATGAAATGATTACAACATACTCACTGCATCACCGGCAAATACGAGCAAGCCGCCATGGCCTGTCTACACTCCCCGCGGCTGCCACGTCCTCCAGATGGCTTCTAATTCGAGATTCTGTAACATAAACCGTCGCCTTGATGGTTTCCCAATGGAAGAAAACAGTTAGCTGAAGAGCGAGAGGAGGTCATTTGGTAAGGATTCAGCAAGGAAATGTGTTGCAGAGGGCTTTCGTGATGCTGACAGCGCCATGACCGTGCATCGCAGCATCCCACAAGTAGTTCCAAGTCCCGACCGGGGCGTTGCCGGAAGCCGCGGAATGCCTGCGCTTAGATTCAGGTTTGGGCTAAGTCAAGACTCGAGTCAGGTTAAGGTTAGCTGATATAAGCTGATGTGAATGCTCAGCACTCACCAAAAACCGCGGACCAGGACTGGAATCAGAGTCCAGATGCCCGGGGATATGGCCGGAATCCTCAGAAGCATCCCACATCCAAGTATTACATCAGCAAGAGCCATCATTTTATGTGAACGATGGAACACGTGACTAGTGACGAAAGCTGCCACTTAAGCAGAGTCATAGTCCGCCCCCGGTCTTCTTCCCTCCCCCCACATCTCCCCTCTAGTCCGTCGCCCTTTCCATCGCTTATCGGCCGTTTTTTGCGTGCTATGTCGTTCTCCATCGCCCAAACCATGCAAGACCTCAATGTCTCTTATATCCGGGCCGTTACCGCAGGTCGGTCTCGCTCTGGTCGCTGCTGGAGGACGCCGTTGACCGTTCCGGCGGCCGTACGTGCTGAGTGGTTTGTCGAGTTGAATCGGCATTGGTGCGTCGCATTCGGATGCCGATTCCGCGCTGTGCTAACCATCCTACAGACTTCTGCACGCCTTTTCGCGCGAGTTAGCATGCACGTTTCATGATGAATACGAGGTATTTCCGCTGCCGCCATTTATCATTGAGGTGTGCGCCATCTCGCTGGCATCACGCCGGAATTCGTCAATCTCCACGCCCTGTCGCTGCTCGCATATTCCGATGGATATGATGCAGCGTTTTGGAAGCGGCGGTCTCTGCAAACTACGACGGGCATCGCTGGTGGAAATAGTATGTTCTATTCTTTTTGTCAACTGCAGTATGTCATTATAACGTTTGCTAGGGGAGCCGCTGGGCAGTGTGCCAACTGATTCGCAGCCCAACCGGCAACCGCAGGTGCGATCGTCTCATTTCTACACGTCCTTCCATCTCCGGACTTCAATTCCGCAGGGCCGAGTCGCGTCCACATCAACTCCGCGCCATTCCAGACACCCCGTCGCCATTCGACGGTGCTTTCCACATGATCTGGCAGTCTGCACCAGATGTGAGTACCGTGGACGCGCAGCCATGCGTGGCGTGCGCCATCCAGCCGTCGGTATGTGCTCACTCTTTCCTGATCACCGAGCATTCGTACTAACACGCTAATTACAGACGAGGCGCAGGACGGCGATGTCCATCCGCCGGCTTCGGACTCCATGTCCAGACGTGCGCGACGTGCCGGTGACCTCTACAGCGCAGGAGGGTCGCCATGATGAGCAGGCGCCGGCGCGCACCTCAATCTTTGCGCGTCATCCCTGTGTCTCCTGCGTCTTCTGCTGTCTCTGACGGCAAACGCGGACGTCCGGATGTGCCATTGACCGTCCACAGCGGAGGCGGGTGGCAATGATCAGCACTGGTCGGTGCCCACCTCGGCCTTTGCCTGTGGTCCCTGCGCCTTCCGCTGTCCTTGACGGCGAACATGACAGGATGCTGATCGACCGCCGGTCTATCCGTGAGGGCCTTCGACCTCGCGCGATTCTGCGGCGACCGGCGCACCGCCGTTCTTTGGTCTGCCAACTCGCAAGGCGCGGAAATCCAGGATACCGCCGCGGTCAGTCTGCTCGAACTGCGGTATGCCGTCTCGTCCGACGGTCTCTGCTCGCATTCATGGCAGGCATTTCTTGCCGTCCCTGGTAAGGGCTCTCATCTTTGCACTGTATAACTTCTCACATTCGTCATAGATCCTCCTGAGCAGCAAGCGGTCACAGAGACTACCAGCGAGGCTCCGGCGCCGGATTCAGGGATGGTGCAAAGGATGGCAGCAAGGGAGGAGGAGCGGGAGCAGGAGCGCGGTGAAGGCTGTCACAGGAAGGGAAAATCTCGCCGCAGATAGATTAGCATGTACAAATCTTGTCTTACCTTAGTGTGTTTCAATGTATCTTGGATTTACAGCATGATCGTGCTGCTTCATGGTATTCTGTGAGTGAGACCGAGTGCCCACGGACTGTGCTAACAATGGATACAATGTTCCACATCTTTTGTAGGTACGAGCACCGGAAACGTCACATATCATAGGCTTCATAGCATCATTCGATAAACATAAGACCAATGTTCCTCTACTGGAGATACCCGACGGACATACTAGGATCACCTACACTGGACACATATTGACAAATCGAAATCTCACCAAATACCGGGATGCGGATCACACCAGGGCCCTGCATCAATCGAGACATTGGTCCAATGACTGGAAGTGCACGACGCGGCGACTTCAAACAAGTCCGCAACCGGTCTCCTTCTCTCCATCTCATCCCTTCGCTTCCTTTCTCTTTCGATCAAACTATCGTCACTCTCATCCCTGATCGCTTGCTACATAATGCTCACTGTCGACGACCTCAATTTCTGGTCCCCAGTGCATGTAAAGAGGTCGGTCTGCTCTCGTCGCTGTTGGAAAGGGCTCCGCGATCAATGAATGCTGCTCTTCGTGTCGCGTGGGTGTCCGAGTTCATTCGTGTGCTTGTGAGTAATTTTCGGATGCCATGTCCGCATGGCACTAATGGTCCGACAGAAAGCTGCAGATGTATGTAGGGGGCTAGCCAGCGGTCTTGGACTCACGGACGCACTGATTCCGCGTTCCTTCCTTCATGCACAACACCGCCCTGTCTCTCTCGTGTTACTCGGCCTGAATCGGCTGATCTGCAAGCCCTTTCTGAATACGCTTACACCGACGGGCTTGATCCGGATTTCTGGAGAAAATATCCGAGCAGTACCATGGTTGTCGCTGTGGGAAAATGGTGCGTTTGCTGATTCTTTTTCCCGAATGTTCCTGCTGACCTCTCATAGTTCAAGTTTTCTGATGCAGTTCGTGCCATGTCGTCACCGGGCTCTGGATGGCTGGATCTGTCTTCACCTTGCCACAGGACTTGTTTCCTCCCCAGTGTATGATCCTGCCCCATCCGCATACACCATGCCGCTCCGGACTTCACTCTTGCGTGGCCTAGCAACATGGTAGACTGCTACAGGTCATTGGCTGGCTCCCTGGACTCTCCTCACACCTGTCAAAGGAGAATCAGGACTCTCCGATGCAGCAGGTAGCACGAATACCGTCAGTTCTTCCATGCAGCCTGTGCATACTGTCATTGCCGTCCTAGTTGTATGGACTGCTTCATCTCTTCGTCTTTGACTTCATCACTGACCATGCATGCCTCAGACCAGGGACATCCCACCGATACACATGACAGACATGCAGGCAGTACCACGCACCGTCATTCGCATGCATCGGCACCACGGGGCGAGCGACAATCAGCACTGGTCGACAGCTCCTCGCGGGTGCCTGCTGTGCTTGCATCCAGCATCATCCCGGACAGTGTGAATGAGAGCAATGACTGTAGATCGTGCCCTGGTCCGGGATGGCCTTCGACCTCAACGGCTGTTGCGGAGGCCATCGCCGCCACCCACATTTGTGTGCCAATCCGCAAGCCTCACAAACCACAAACATAAATCCAGGAAGCCCGTGTCGTCAGCCGGTGGTATGTCATCTCGTGCAGCGGCCCCTGCATGTGGCTAGATTTGTGGATCTTTCCCATCTCTGGCAAGTTACAATTTCTCGGCTGTATATCATCACCTGACATCAGATATAGATACTTCGTGGCAAGGGACAAAAAACCATCCAATCTTGAATGAGACATCTATGGGACAAAGAGGTGTCCGGAAATGTTAGAAACATAATAGATTATGAGGCAGATTGAAAATTTAGACTTTGCGCGCACGCATAATGATATCTTGCATGTATGCTTCGAGGCTATGTATGATTTGGATTTACCA